>VMDO01042256.1:0-10653 GCA_007922755.1 Pedetes capensis | reverse complement strand
GTCGCTTCTGAATGATCTTTAGTAGAATTTTCCTGGTGTGTGATATTAATGATATTGTCCGATAGTTTGCACATTCAGTTGGATCCCCTTTTTTGGGAATAGGCACAAATATGGATCTCTTCCAGTCAGTTGGCCAAGTAGCTGTTTTCCAAATCTGTTGGCATAAACATGTTAACACCTCCAGTGCTGCATCTGTTTGCTGAAACATCTCTATTGGTATCCCATCAATTCCTGGAGCCTTGTGTTTCACCAGTTCTTTCAAGGCAGCTTCCACTTCGTCCTTCAACACCATTGGTTCCTCTTCATATGCAACCTCTTGGAATGGCTGGTCATCTATCAATTCTTTCTTGTATAATGACTCTGTGTATTCTTCCCATCTTCTTTTGATGTTTCCTGCATCATTTAATATTTTCCCTGTAGAATCTTTCTCTACTGCCACTCGAGGCTTGAATTTTTTCTTCACTTCCTTAAGCTTGAGAAACACAGAGTGTGTTCTTCCCTTTTGGTTTTCTGCCTCCAGCTCCTTGCACATGTCATTATAATATTTGTTTTTGTCTTCTCTAGCTGCCTTCTGAAATCTTCTGTTTAGTTCCTTAACTTCATCATGTCTTCCTTTTACTTTAGCTGCTTGACGTTCAAGGGCAAGTTCTACTGTCTCTTTTGACATGTAATTTGGTCTTTTCTTTTTTTCTTGTCTTTTTAAGAACTTTTTGCTTCCTTCCTGAATGATATCTTTTATGTCATGCCACAACTCTTCTGGTCTCCTATCATTTGTGTCTAATGCATTAAACCTATTTTTGAGGTGGTCTCTGAACTCAGGTGGGATATACTCAAGGTCATACTGTGGCTCTCATATACTTGTTCTAATTTTCTTCAGCTTCAGTTTGAACTTGCATATGAGAAGTTGACGGTCTGATCCACAGTCAGCACCTGGTCTTGTTTTGACATTTTGTACAGAGCTTTTCCATCGTCTCTTTCCACATTTGTAGTCAATTTGATTCCTGTATGTTCCATCTGGTGAAGTCCATGTGTATAGTCTCCATTTATGATGTTGAAAAATGTATTTGTAATGAAAAGGTCATTGGTCTGACAAAATTCTATCATGCAATCTCCAGCTTCGTTTCTGTCACCAAGACCATATTTTCCAACAACTGAACCTTCTTCTTTGTTTCCAACATTTGCATTACAGTCACCAGTGATTATCAGTATGTCTTTATTGCATGTTTGATCTATTTCAGATTGCAGAAGGTGATAGAAGTCTTCTCTTTCTTCATTTTTGGCCTTAGTGGTGGGTGCATAAATCTGAATAATAGTCATATTAACTGATCTTCCTTGTAGGCGTGTGGATATTATTCTATCACTGACAACACTGTATTTCAGGACAGATCTTGAAATGTCTTTTTTGATGATGAATGCAACCCCATTTCTCTTTAGTTTATCATTCCCAGCATAGTAGACCATATGATTATTTGACTCAAAATGGCCTATGCCGGTCCATTTTAACTCACTGATGCCTAGAATGTCAATGTTTATGCTCTCCATTTCTCTTTTAATGATTTCTAATTTTCCTAGATTCATACTACTTACATTCCATGTTCTAGTTATTGATGGATGTTTACAGTTGTTTCTCCTCACTTTGAGTCGTGCCACATCAGCAATTTGAGCACCCTGGGGCTTTACTCCATTTCTGTCACCATGGTAGACTCTACTTTGAGGTAGCAACTCTTCCCCAGTAGTCTTTTGAGTGCCTTCCAACCTGGGGGCCTCATTTTCTGGCAGTATATCTGACAGTGTTTCTTTGCTATCCATAGGGTTTTCAGTGGCTAGTTGTTTCGGGAGTGGCTTGCCAGGTCCTATTCCCTAGTCTGTCTTAGTCTGGAAGCTCAGCTGAAAACCTGTCCACCATGGGTAACCTAGCTCATGTTTGAGGTTACAGTGGCAGAGCTCTCAGCCTCATCGCAACACACAAGCCCCCACAGTGAGGCAAACTGACAGACGTGTGGGGGTATGCACACCTTAGGAGTACATAATGTATTCCTTCTATTCTCTCAGTCACTAATTCTTGGCGGCAATGTCAGGCTGTATTTATACCTCACGGCTAGAAAAGAAAGAAGCAGGGCTTCCTGAATCCCCTCAAGCTCATAGGTCTGCACAGGACAAAGAAAAGTTACAAGAATTTACAATAGAATGTTTTATGTATAAGATGTGGTATGGCCAGATGAGACCTGGGGACATCTCACCCTCTTGTTGGGGGCCTTGATAATGGGTGGAGAGGGTCTATCTGAGGGCCTGAGAAGATGACCCATGAGCTTGAAAGAGGGGAGAATACAGAGCATTTTGGCAGTGGAAATGGGATGAACAAAAACATGGGGAGGAGGTGTAGGTACATTCAAGTTATTGAAGGTTACTGAGAGCAGCCCTGTAATAAGAGGCTTTTGTGGAGACAAGCGAGGCCATCCTGCCAGAATCCTCTGAGGCACGCCAGGAGGATTTTCATTGTCTTAGGGACAACAAGGAGCTGTGGCCATGTTTCCCCTAGTGTTCAAATCTGCACTGGATCAAGGTCACTTCCACTGCGTATGGAAAAGAAGAGGATCCTAGAGGCAGGGAGGTCAGCTGGGAGGCTACAGAGATAGTCTAAGTTGGAAAAACTGTCCTTTGCAAGGGCTGTGCACCAGTTATATAGGGTGAAAAATCAATAGGATTAGATTAGAGGAAAGAAGATGAGTGAGGAGTCAGAGGGTTCCTGAGGTGTCTGGTGGTGGTGGTGTCAGGTGGTGGTGATGCCAGCCAGGCAGGATGGGCACACGGGCAGGGAGCTGGCTGGAGGCAGGTGGACTGCACAGGCTGGCACCTGCTCGGTCATTTAGAATTCACCTGTTACTATGAACACGGCCTGGGGAACCCACTGAATTTCTACCCCACCCTAGTCTCATTCATCTTGGAGGACAGGACGTTGTGGCCAGAGGTCCCTCCTCAGGTGAGCTGCCAAACTGGTCTGATTGGGGATGGCTGCCAGAGTGATCCCGGAAGACCTCTACCTTCATTGTAACCCTCTTGCTGCTAAGTGATACCTCATCGAGCACCAAGACAGCTGGGAATTGCCATGGCGATGACCAGACAGCGCCACAAAAGGAGCAAAAAGAGGTTGTCCCTAAATCCCCAGAAAATCTCCATCCATTTCCAGAAAAAATATGAATATTCCTTTCCTTATTAACCTATTTGTCCCTTCATTCCCCCTCCCCTCCTTTTTTTGCCATACTGAGGGTTGAACCCAGGGCCTCGCACACACTAAGCAAGCACTCCACCACTGAGCCACAACTCAGCTCCTTTTTAATTTTTTTATTTTGAGTCAGGGACTCACTGAGTTACACAGACTGCCTCTGACCTCAAACTCACAATCCTCCTGCCTCAGCCTCCCAAGTCACTGGGAGTACAGGCGTGTGCCACCGGGCCTGTCTTTTACTCTGTATCTATAACCTCGCGACCCCCAAAGGTTGTGAAGTTGATTTGGAGGTTTATCTCCCACCTCTATTCTTAGCCCCGAATAAAATTCTCCTTCAAAGCTCCACTGTCCACAGCCATACAACCCTGGTGTCTGGTCTCATCTGATGTCAGAAACCAAGCAGGATCGCTTGGTTAGTCTGGATGGAAAACCATCTGGGAATATCAGGTGCTATAGGCTTGAGAGAAGGAGCCAGCAGTCCACTCCCCAAAAGTACCAGTGCCATAGCATTCAGCATCACAGCAATACACAACCCCCAATGTGATCTTTTTATATTTGAGCCCTTTGTTGTAGCCACTATGTTTCTTCTTATTTTGAGTTGTGCCACATCAGCAAAAGGTGGTCCAAGGGCTTTACTCCATTCCTATTATTAAGGTCAACTCTACTTTGAGAAGGCAACTCTTCCCCAGTCGTTTCTTGAATGCCTTCCAGCCTGGGTGGCTCATTTTTTCCGGCACCATATTTGACAGTGCTTCTCTGCTATTTTTAGGGTTTTTAGTGGCTAATTGTTTTGGGAGTGGGCTGCCAGGTCCTGCTCCCTAGTCGGTCTTCATCTGGAAGCTCAGCTAAAACCTATCCACCATGGGTGGCCCTGCTGGTGTCTGAAATGCCCGTGGCATAGCTTTCAGCATCACAGCAACATGCCAGCCCCCACAGCATGACAAGCATAGGTTCTGTGAAATGAAAAAGATGCTGCCAAAATGTTGAGCATGGCTTATGTTACTGGGGGCTCAGGAAATGAAGAACAGGAGTCTTTCGAGAGATTTGGCCTTCTACAGGGAGTAGAACACAGTGAGATTGTGTTCATGTTGCTGTCCACTGGCCTGCAGCCCATGGAGTCATTTGACAAATGTTTCAGAGTCAAAATATTATTTCATTATTTGAACTTTTTTTTTTTTCTTGGTGCTGGGGATTGAACCCAGCGCCTTGCATATGTTAAGTGTAAGCATATATTTCACCACTGAGAAACCCCAGCCATATTATTTGAACTTTTGACCTTTATTTGATTATTGTTGTTGTTGTTGTTAGATGCCGTCGAGTCGGTATCCGACTCATAGCGACCCTCTGTACAACAGGGGATACAGTATTGTCAGTGCTTCTCTGCTGTTCATAGGGTTTTCAATGGCAGATTGATTTTTGGGAGGGGGTTGCCAGGTCCTTCTCCCAAGCCTACAACTTCTGGTGTTCCCAGGCTGTCTCCCATCCAGGTACTAACCAGGCCTGACCCTGTTTAGCTTCCGAGATCTGACGGGATCGGATGCCACAGGACTACGGCTGCAGGCATTTGATTATTAGCAAGAGTGAATATTTTCTCTTACAATTATGCTCAATTTTTCTTGTCATTTATGTCCTTGGCCCAATAGTCTATCTTAGTTATCATCTTACTCATTTTGAATAAATAAATATATATATGTATATATACACATATATATATATACACATATACATATATACATATACACATATATATACATATATATACACACACACTATATATAATATATATATATATTTTATGGGGCTAGGATTTAGCTCAGTGGGTAGAGCACTGCGCTGCAGTCTCTGAGGACCCGAGTTCAATTCCTAGCACCGCAAAAATGGGAGAAGGGCCTGGCAATCCACTCCCAAGGCAATCCCAAAGCACTCAGCCATTGAAAATCCTGAGGGTCGCTATGAGTCAGATACCGACTCGACGGCACACAACAACAACAATATATTTTATATTTATATATATATTATATATATTATATATTTATATATATATAGTGTGTGTATATATATATACATATCATAACTTCTTTCCAGTTATGTTTGAAGTAAATATATTTTCTTAGTAGTCTAAGGACAAAATTACCACAATTTAGTTTAAATATCTTAAATGGCTTTATTCTCAATTTGAGAAGCAGGCAATACTTCATTTCACAGCATAGAAGTGTTCCAAAGATCTGAGCAGAAAAGATTAGCTTCATAGACAGAAAAAGGCTAAAGAAAGGTGAATCAAAAAACAAAAAGCGGAGTGATCATTTCAAAGTTACTTTATTGTAAGGTGAGAACAGGGAGACAGATCAATAGAAAAATAACTCACATCAGGATACTTCAGACTAATTTTTGTGTAATGATTACAGTAGAAGGAACTTCATTTTCATGCCAATTGAAAGTGGCATGTTCTGGAAATTTAGCTGTTATCTCTCCAACCCTTCTCAAAAAGAAAGAAAGACAGAAAGAAAAGAAAAGAAAAAGAAAAAAAAGAACAAGAAAGAAAAAACAGACTTTCCGCTTGGAGACTCAAATTCTTTTTCTTTTTCTTTTTTTTCTCTTTGTTTAAAGACAGTCTCACTATGTAGCCCAGGCTGGCCTTGAACTTGTGATCCTTCTGCCTCAGCCTCTGAGAGCTGGGATCAGGTGTGCACCAGCACCCCTGGCTTGCTGAGTGGAACTTTAGAGTGAGTGACTCCCTTGTGACCTTTAGCCTGGTCTGATGGGGTCCAGCAGTGCCTACCTCAAAACAATGACCCCCTGTCATTCGATTTAACACATTGTTAATTTCATTGCTGTTTTTAACACATGCAATTGTTTTCTGTCTTCGTGTTATTGGATTGTTGACTTTTAACAGAAAAGTGAACAGAGTTGAGTGGGAGGGCCAGATGGAGCTCCCTGGGAGGCATGGCGAGAACTCTGCTCTCACCCCAGAGTCAAAAGAGCACCAAGTGCACCCACCTCACTCACACACCCAGCCTGCCCTGGCCGAGGAAAGCCTCGCTGAGATCCAGTGGCTGAACCCATCATTGGCTTTGGCTTGCAGGCTGCCCAGTGCCAACCATGCAGACCTGGGGCAGCCTGAAAGGGGCAGGCAGCCACGTGGACAGAGCACTGGTGGGCGGCAGCCGTGGGCGCTCAGGGGCGGCGCCTCTGCAGCCGCGGCCCACACGGACCGCAGGTTAGCGCCCAGAAGGATGGCCTTGCGGGTCCATGGCTGGCAGAAGGCGGCCACACCACTTGCAGACCAGAATCTCTGCCGGGCAGTTCTCAAAGGAGGATCCGATCCCGAGGCTCTGCCGCAGGAAGTTCTTTTGGGCAGGACGTGGCCGGGAGCAATGAACGCCACTGCCTTCGCAATCCAAAAGTCCCTGCACACAGTTGCTCACCACGCAGGCCCCCGGGGCATATTTCTCTTCACTTATCCAATTATTTAAAAAGTGTGGACTGAGCACCTGCCCTTTATCATTTCCTACTGCCGCTGCTGAGATGGACACCGTTTTCATCTGGGAGAATAATCTGAAGAGATTGTTCAGAAAGAGCCACCAGAGAGCAGTGGCCCAGGGAATAAGACCCTGCAGGCAGGCAGGAGGCTGCACGGAGGCTCCAGAATCGCCTGGTCCCCTGGAAAGGGACCTGTGCCTCACAAAGCCCTTTGGCCCACCTAGCTTATCCTGAGCGCGGGATCCTTTCTGTGCACTGTAGGAACTTACCTGGCTGGCTTTCTGAAGTCAGAGCCTGCGCTGTCCGCTAGCAGTGCGAAGGTTTGGCCAGCGCCATCCACACGCTTTCTCACCTCTCCCTGTTGTTGTTATTAGGTGCTGTCGAGTGGAGTCCGACTCATAGCGACCCTCATAGGGTTTTCAATGGCTGACTCTCCCTAGTCACTGTAAATGCACAGCCCTGGGCCATCTTGCTGGTGATGTGGCTTCACCAAGTTCTCTCCTTGCTGGGTTGACTGGCCCCCAGGGTGTTGTGAGCAACCAACTCAGCCAAATTATTCGAAAAGCATGTGGCATGGCGAAGGAGGAGAGTGGCAAGCTGGCTGCTACTCTCAGCACCTCTCTCGCTGTGCCTCTGTGTCCAGAACACCCTGGTTCAAATCCTGCTCTCCACCCGTGTGACCTTGAGCAGGCGAGCTAGGCAGCCTGAACCAAGTTCCCCACCTGTAAATGAGGGTAGTGGAAGTGCCTGCTGTGCAGTTACCATGAGAAAGAAGCCGGTCAGTGACAAATGCTGCCATGGTCTTGTTACTGCTGCTGTTACAGCAGCTCCCCAGCCCCCAAGGCGCAAGCCTCTGGCTCCACCTTGGGAGTCTTGGCAGCAAGGCTGAAGAGCCTGGGAAGTTCCAGGAAGTCACAGCCTGATGTCTGCCTCTGGCTCTGCTCCTCAGCAGGCCAAACCTTCCCACAGAGCTCTCTCTACCGCCGTGAAACTCTGCCTCCAGATGGGGACATCCCAGGTGCAAGGCAGATGGTGGCACTGTGCCATGTGGCTCTCACGGCAATGCAGCAAGCACACGATGAGGGCGGAGCGTAGGAGCTCAGTGTGCCAGGAGGGCAGTAGGGAGAAGGTGGCTTCTTCCACCCCCGTGCTTCCTTCTGCACCCCATGTCCAATGACCAGCTGCGTCTCCACTCTGCCCTGCTAGGGACATGTTGGGGTTTTTGGCTCTAGCCCGGCTAAAGATAGGGCCAAACCCTCAACATAAACACGTGACCGGTGTCGGGAAAGAAGGACCTCGGGAGACCTTCAGATGGTTGGAGGAGAACAGGGAAGGTTTATTGGGGTGCTCCCCTTATGGAGAGCAAGGAGCAGGCAGCCCCTGTAGAGCAAGGCTCTACCCCTTTAAGTGCTGGCTCTATGCCTGCAGCATAGAATGCTGCAGGCTAAGTGCTGGTACAGCTCAGCCTTAAATGCACAGCCACAGCCGCTGGTGTTCAGTTGAGGTCTGATGGCCTTGACTCTCGCGGCTCGCCTTCTTTGCCCCCCTCTGTCCCAAGGATGGGAGGAGTTGGGAGGCTCTTCGTGGCTTGCTAGATGCCTTCGGCTCTTCGGGGCCCCTGGGCTTGATCTCGCCGGCTTGCTAGATGGTCTTGCAGGAGTAGGGAGCGCTGGTCCAGGTGATGAGGTTCAGGAGATGGTCAGTGAGGTCAGGATCAAAGGAGTGATATGGGGTCCAGGAGCCCTGCTTTTATAGGGTCCTGGAGGGGTCACATGGTGGGATTCAGCCAATTGGGGCACACAGCTGGCAGGTACAGGGAGCAAACAGACATAACTGCCAGTGGAGACAGTTATTACCTGCACAGTTGTGAGGGGAACCAATCAAAATTATGGTGGTTGAGGCTGGTCAAGCTGGCCGGGGGCCATCTTTGCTCACTCAATGGGAGGGGCTGTTTTGAGTGAGTGAGATGAGCCCTGGGGTCAACTAGGGGTCAGCCCCTCAAGCTGTCATGAGGAACCCTAGCTGGAAAATATTATTTTAAAAATCCCCAACAGGGACAGTGGGGCAGCACCACAGTACACAAGTATTTCCCAAGTGACAAAGTGAAACTGCCCTTTTCCCACCTGTTCTACTCTGTTCTGGAAGCGGGGCGCTGGCCTGGATGCAGAGGAAAAGCATTGTTCTTCAACCCCTTCATGGCTCTGAGATGAGAAGGAAAATGGGAATTGTTTCCTTTGTTACCTTTTTAAAGATATAAAAAGAACCCTGAAACCGAAGACCATATGATATCAGATGAATTCTTCCTTTCCACATGGAAAAATTTTCAGTAAAAGTTGTTTTCTGGGTTAGTACTTTGGGGCTTTTCCAAGTCTCCATAGCAGTAAATGGTTGTCATTCCTGGAGATAAGAACACCAGGGTCCAGGGACTCATCTGTAGGAGTCCATCTGCTGATTTTGCCTTTCCAAGAGTGACAGTGCAGCGTTGTGAGGTTCTACCCTCTCCGACAGAAAGAGGAGGCATTCTGTAATCTGCTGACACGCAGCAGCACCAGCCACATGTGCAGACTGAGGACTGGAATTGCAGCTCCTATGACTTAGGAGCTGAGTTACTTTACCATAAATAAATTTAACTGATGAAATCTAAAGTTAAATAGCCACGTGTGGTTCACGATGACGGTACAGGCTGGCGCAGGAAAACGACATCAAAGCAAACCGCAAGGAGCATCTGCCAATAGTGCTTCAATAAGGCACCACCCGAGAGCCCCAGACATTCCCAGGAGCAATTGCCCTGTCCCATGGCAGGAGCCTCCGCAGCAGAGATGCTTTGGAATAGTCAGGATGACACCTTTTGCTTCATCTGCTGAGGGAGTAGCAGTCTACTTTCTTAAAGAAGAATGAAGTCAGGGTCATATTTTAAACATGTCACCATCCCAGGGTAGACCCTATCACTACCTAGAAGCCCTTCTTCCAAGTCCAGGTGTCAGTGGCACTGGGGGAGAAGCAGCCTGATGCTGCTGGTTGTGACCTGAGGGGTTCCTTCTTCAGGACCTCCATGCAGCATCTTGACTTATGCCACAGAAAGAACTTCAGGACAAGTCAGTATGAGGCAAAATATAGTTTCTTAAGAAAAGGTAAGGCAAAGAGATAGGACCTGCTTTAGATTTAAGCACTGGCATTAAGAGAGATAGACATGCTCCTGTATGTCAGCCCTACCACCACGGCATCCAAACCTGTCAGATTTCGGAATCTAAGCAGGGTCGGCCTGGTTAGTTCTTGGATGAGAGACTGCCTGGGAACAGTGGTGCTGTAGGCTTTAGAGAAGGACCTGGCAGCCCACTGAGGAAATCAGCTGTCAAAAACTCTGTGAGTAGCAGAGAAGCACTGACAATAGTGCCAGGTATGACACAGAGTCAGGAAGTATTTCGTTCTGTTGTACACAGGGTCACTATGACTCAGACCTGACTCAACAGCACCTCACAACAACAACTATACATACATATATATATATATATATATATATATATATATATAAAATTGTACCCATCCAGGTACTAACCAGGCCTGACCCTGCTTAGCTTCTGAGATCTGACGGGATTGGATGCCACAGTTATATATATATATATATATATATATATATATATATATATATACACATATACATACATATACATACATATTGTTGTTGTTGTTGTT
Organism: Pedetes capensis; assembly: GCA_007922755.1. Classification (NCBI taxonomy): domain Eukaryota; kingdom Metazoa; phylum Chordata; class Mammalia; order Rodentia; family Pedetidae; genus Pedetes; species Pedetes capensis. Next base: position 254 of record VMDO01042256.1, on the reverse strand, counting down.
AGGTGCCGTCGAGTCAGTATCCGACTCATACCAACCCTCTGTATGGGTGCTGTAGAGTCAGGTCTGAGTCATAGTGACCCTGTGTACAACAGAATGAAATACTTCCTGACTCTGTGTCATACCCGGCACTATTGTCAGTGCTTTTCTGCTATTCACAGAGTTTTTGACAGCTGATTTCCTCAGTGGGCATCTCGACTCTGCTATGCTAGGGACAGTATATATATATATATATATATATATATATATATATATAT
>VMDO01042255.1:0-10657 GCA_007922755.1 Pedetes capensis | reverse complement strand
TTTTTTTTTTTTGCTGACCTGCCACTCTCCCAAACATGATATCTTTCTCCAGGGATTGGTCTCTCCTGACTACATGTCTGAAATGTGTAAGACACAGTGTAGCCATCCTTGCTTCCAAGGAATATTCTGGTTGCACTTCTTCTAGGACAGATCTGTTGGTTATTTTGGCAGTGCATGGTATATTCAATAGAAGTCTCCAGCACCATAATTCAAAAGCATCAATTCTTCTTCTGCCTCCCTTGTTCAATGTCCAGCTTTCACAACCATATGATGTGACTGAAAATACCATGGCATGAGTCAGGTACACCTTTGTCTTCAATATGACATCTTTACTTTTCAATACTCCAAAGAGATCTTTTGCCACAGCTTTTCCCAGAGCAATGAGTCTTTTGATTTCTTGACTGCTGCTTCTGCGGGTGTTGATTATAGAGCCAAGCAAAGCAAAATCTTGGACAAATTCAATCTTTTCTCCATTTATTGTGAAGTTGCATACTGACCCAGTTGTAAGGATTTTTGTTTTGTTGATGTTTAGTCGTAACCCATATTGAAGGCTATGATCTTTGATCTTCATCAGTAAATGTTTTAAATCCTCTTCACTTTCCGCAAGCAGAGTTGTGTCATCTGCATAATGCAGGTTGTTAATGAGTCTTCCTCCAATTATGATGCCGTGTTCTTTCTCATAAAGTCCAGCTTCTCGGATTATTTGCTCAGCATAGAAATTGAAGAGATATGGTGAAAGTATACAGCCCTGATGCACACCTTTCTTAACTTTAAACCAGGCAGTGTTTCTTTGTTCTATTTGAACAACTGCCTCCTAGTTCACATACAGATTCTTCATGAGTACTATTAGGTGCTCTGGTGTTCCTATTTTCTGAAGTGTTATCCATAATTTGTTATGATCCCCATAGTCAAATGCCTTTGCATAGTCAATAAAACATAGACATCTTTTTGGTATTCTCTGCTTTTGGCTAATATCCACCTGACATCAACAATGATGTTCCTGAATCCCCTCTTCTGAATCCTGCTTGATTTTTCTGGTAGTTTCTTGTCTATATAATGCTTCAGTTGCTTTTGAATGATCTTCAGTAAAATTTTGCTTTTGTGTGACATTAATGATATTGTCTGATAGTTTCCACATTCATTTGGATCCATCCCTCTTTGACAGTAGGCACAAATATGGATCTCTTCCAGTCAGTTGGCCAGGTAGCTGTTTTCTGAATCTGATAACATAAATATGTTAACCTCTCCAGTAAGATTTAGGGATAGGTTAAATCAAAGTGGAATAATTTAAGGCCAAAAAAAAAAACCTGTCCCAATAAAGAAGAAAAAATGTATCAGGTGTCAACTCTAAATCCACAAGTTAGTTGGTATGTTATAATAAAACCTTAGCTATATATCTCAGGTTTGCATCGCAAGTGTCAAAGAAAAAGTCATTTGCCTTGAATAGTTAAGGTATGATTTCAGGAAGAAAAAAAAATGAAATAAGGCCTCACTTTCTAGCCTGGGCTGGCCTAGATCTTGTAATCCTCCTTCCTCAGCCTATCAACTGTTGGGATTGCATGCATGTATCACCATATCAACCCCAAGAAAATATTTTTCAAAAGTCATAAACAGTAATAAGTTTTAAAAAGAGAAGGAAAAATCAGTTCCAGTTACTCATATGATTTTAACCATTACTGTCCATTGACCTTGCTTCAATTCCCAAAGTATTTTATGATTATTTAATAAGCTTAGGCACTAGCAGAAGTGCAAAGATTAATAAGGCCTCAGAAAAGCTTACAGTTTAGTAAAGGAGCCAATATTTTTATAGGAAATTGGTAAGAGTGAAACAAAGGTAGAGTAGTAATGTGAGTTCTGGAATTTCACCTAAAACAGGACCAGTACATTGAAAATACTCAAATATTTGCTAAATGAAGGACCAAACAAACAAATGGGAAGAAGACTGAGATTTTCTATCAAAAAGCTATATATATATATTAAGCTTATCAATCACCACTAATCCTTGTGGGAAAAATCAAATAACAATCATTCATTAACACATAGGAAAAGGAAAAGATGTGATCCTTATGCACCTGTATAAGTTCACCAAGAATAAATCAAGCTACAAAAGCCTATTTTCCTCTTTTCACTGGACTGTTAAACTAGTTGATTAGAGGCATAGCATAGGAATAGTCTATCTTGCCTTCAAAAGAATAAAAGACAGTGTCTATATCCAGGGTGTATCCTACCACTGAAGAATGATAGATTCATCTCAGTTTCTCCATTTGAATTACCCTATAAATGAAAGCATTGACTAGCTAAGCAGGAAATCCAAACACAAGGTTAATTCCCCTCTGAGGTAAATCTTGGCACTTTGTAACTTCAACTCTTAGAATATCAAGTGAATTTCTTACTACATCTCTTCACTAACTTCATGATTCCTTCCTTGAGTTGGCCAGAATTTTTCCAGGTAGCTTTTAAGTTCATTTGTGCTGATTGTGAGGCCTTTTGGCTATTGCTGTTCTGCAAGGAAAGCACAACCACTTCATGATGGGCATTGAGTCACAACAGTTCTAGAAAGCTGTGCCAGGATTTCCTGCTGAGGCCCATCCTTGTGACATATTTCTTATAATAGCTCTAAGTGGCTTGCTTGGTCATCACTTGCAGGATACTCCATGAAATGCAGAACATATTGAATGGGTCATAAGGTCTTAGAATCAGATAACATGAATCCAGAATTCTCAAGAAGGTAATTTTCATATTTTACAAATATTATTACAAAACATCTGTTCTTTTCCTATATGAACATCTTCAAGAGTCAATCAAAATCTTAATAGGATTATGGATATAGTTCAGTGGTAGAGTGCTTCCCTAGCATGGCAAAAGACCCTGGATTTTGGGATCACCCCAGAACTGCAAAAACAAAACATCTTAGTACCTATCTTTACCCACCTGTCCCCAGTGTTTATATCTTAGTAAAGAAATGAAAGTACACCATGGTGTAACAGAAAATGTACTAAACCAAGCTGAAATTTTATGGCTCCCATTCCTGATGTTCTGGCAACCTTACCCACCATGTGATCTTGGAAAAGTCACACTCTGAGTGAGCTTCAGTTTCCTTGTCCATAAAATTGAGAAAATTAAACTGGTTTACTTCATACATTTGTTTCATTAATCAAAAAGTATTAATGTATGCAAAAGTACTTCAAAAATTATTAAGTGCTATTACTATGTTCTCTCTAGAAAGTGAGAATAATAGTATGGCCTCCCAAACATTTGGGACACTCATATATTCATCAATTTATGGACAAACATTATAATTTCTGCAGTTATGCCCTCTTTCAGCCAAATTGATACATATGAACATGAAAGGCTATGGTGTCAAAGAAAACAGACATTCTGTCTATACAAATGTTAGCTAGAATTAAGAATTGCTCTTATTCTGGCCTGGCACGGTGGTGCACACCTGTAATCCCAGCAGCTTGGGAGGCGGAGACAGGAGGATTGCAAGTTCAAGACCAGAGGCAGTCTGTGTAACTTAGCAAGACCCTGTCTCAAAAAAGTAAAAAAAAAATGGGTTGGGGGTGCAGCTCAGTGATCCAGCACTTGCAAAGCATGCAAGCGCGAGGCCCTGGGTTCAACCCCCAGTACCGCAAAAAAAAAAAAAAAAAAAAAAAAAAAAAAATTGCTCTTATTCTAGGATTGCTCTTGTATTTACTGTTTTTCAGTGAGACATTACTGTGCTATTATAAATGAGAGAGACTAAAATCATTTTGAGAGCTGATAAAGTTTCAGGGGCTGGTTCACAAGACAAAACATAAGCTTTTTAAAGTTTACTATATGTGGACTTGAAGAGGATTGTTGATTTCAGATGTAGAATCCCTAAGGTTGCCTGCTAGTCGTGGCTGCCAGCAGCTTAAGTGCCCACAGCAGACTCTGAAGAGTGGCTTTATATAAAATAAAATATTAAGTAAATCAAAATTTCTTAGCTTGCTTATATTCAAAAATATTCTTTTCATTGATGGAACTAGCCCAGCTATAAATTATCTCACTAAGCCATCATCACTGACACTTGATTAATAAGCATTTTTAGAATACTATCTCCCTTGGAATATCTAGCAAGACATTATCCTAGGCTCTGTGGTGGGTATAGCTACCAAACTCCTGTCCTTAGTAATCTAAGGCCTAAATTGAATTGGGTATAGAGGTTAAATTTTAAGCAGCTTAAAAATATTCCTGAGGGGTGTGTGTGTGTGTGTGTGTGTGTGTGTGTGTGTGTGTGTGAGAGAGAGAGAGAGAGAGAGAGAGAGAGTAATAGAGTATGGTGTTAGGGATCAAACCCAGGACCTTGTGTATGCTACACAAGCACATTATCCCTGAGCTACATCCTCGGCCCCTTATGCATGGGACTTGTTAAGTTCCAAAACAGTACATATTCATTGTAAAAAAGATACATATAAAGCAAGAGTCAGGTAGCTATAGTCCCAGGTACTTGGCAGTCTAAGGAAGGAAGATCATTTGAGTCTAGGAATTCAAGACCAGCCTAGGCAACATGACAAGACCCTTTCTCAAATAATTAAATAGTACTCCAGTTTGTTTTCAGATCATGTTTCAAGTAAATAAATAAATAAATAAATAAATAAATATCAATTAATTAAATAAGCAACACATAATCAGGTAAGGTAAAATGTAAATGTGCCATCCCAACTGCAAAAGTGTTATAAGGGTAAAACATTTTGAAGGAATCTACTACTTGCCTAAAGGAGGTGAGAAACCCGGCTGACCTGAGGTTCTCTAACAATCCTTCTAGTCTATATCTATCTCAAGTTCCTTCTAGCTGTTAGTTTCTCAGTGTCAGCAAGAGTGGTAAACTCTAAACCAGGAGACTTGGATTCTAATTCCAGCTCTGCCATTAGTAGTTTAGTACATGACCTTAGACAACACTTACTTTACTTCTCCCATCTTAGTTTCTTTTTTTCACCATTTATTAGTAAATGATGATGGGATACAGAGTAATACAGCAATGGGTATTTCTATTATGGATCCTTTACATCACTTCTAGCAGCACTTTCATTGACCCAACAAAGTTTATGGAGCATTATGCCTAATTTGTAGGTAAACTCTGATACTTATTTGAGTTATCTTCCCCTATTTTTCCAACTCATGAAGTTATGCTGTTTATATTGAGACTGACCTTTTGCCCTTCATCCCTCCACACTGATGCCCCTCCCCATCCCATGTTCTCCCATCTTCACCTCCCTCTGCTAGATCCCTCCCTCCTTTCCACACCTTAAATTGTCCCTTCTATACTAAGTTTAATTATGCATTTTTTATATTTCAATCTATGTATAGGATTTTTTCCTTCCCTTAAGTACGATCCAGCACCCATATATAAGTAAAAACATACAGTACCTCTCTTTTTGGGTTTGTGTTTGTTCACTTAAGATGATGTTCTCCAAGTCCATCCATTTTGCTGTGAATGACATTTTTTCATTTTTTTAATTGCTGAGTAATATTCCATTGTGTATATGTACCATAATTTTTTATCCATCCTTCTGTTGATGGGCACTTTGGTTAATTCCCTATTCTTGCTATTGTGAAAAGTGCTGCATTGAATATGGAGATGCAGGTGTCTCTGTGGTATGACTCATCTCCCTTTGGGTATATTCCCAGTAATGATATAACTAGGTCATATGGCAGTTCTATTTTTAGTTTTCTGAGGCATCTCCATATTGATTTCCAGAGTGGTTGAACCAATTTACAGCCCAACTAACAGTATAAGAGGGTTCCCTTTTCTCCACAACCTCACCAGCATTTGTTGTTATTTGTTTTATTGCTCTTGCTATTCTTACTGGAGTAAGGTGGAATCTCAGAGTTGTATTGATTTGCAGTTCCATCATGGCTAGGGATATTGGGCATTTTTTCATGTGTTTCAAGGCCTTAGGAACTTCTTCATTTGAGAACTGTCTATTCAGTTCCTTTGCCCAAAGGTATATTCAATTATTTTTTGTCTTGGGAGTTGCTTTCTTGAGTTCTTTGTAAATTCTCGAAATTAGTCCTCTGTCAGATGTGTAGGATGCAAAGATTTTCTCCCATTCAGTGGGGTCTTCCTTAAATCTGTTGATTGTCTCCTTTGCTATTCAGAAGCTTTTAAATTTCATGTAATCCCATTATCTATTCTTGTTGCAATTTCCTGAGCAATTGGAGTCTTATTAAGGAACTGATTTCTAATGCTTGTATGTTGGAACATATTGCCGATCTTTTCTTCTAGTTTTTTTTTTTTTTTTTCGGTACAGGGGTTGAACCCAGGGCCTTACGCTTGCATGCCCTGCAAGTGCTGGACCACTGAAATACACCCTTAGCCCATTTTTTTACTTTTTGAGACAGGGTCTCACTAAGTTATGCAGACTGCCTCTGGTCTCGAACTTGCAATCCTCCTGCCTCTGCCTCCCAAGCCGCTGGGATTATAGGCGTGTGCCACCACGCCCAGCTCTTCTAGTAATTTTAAGGTTTCTGGTATTATGTTGAGGTCTTTTATCCATTTCAAGTTAACTCTCATGCATATTGAGAGGTGTGGGTCTGCTTTCATTTTTCTGCAGGAGGAAATCCAGTTTTCCCAACACCATTTGTTGAAGAAGCTATCCTTTCTCCAGTTTGTCTGCTTTGCTCCTTTATCAAAGATCAGATGGCTGTTGATGCATTGCATTGGTGTATTTCTAAGTCTTCAATTCTGTTCCACTGGTCTTCAAGCCTATTTTTGTGCCAGTACCAAGTTGTTTTTGCTACTACAGCCCTATAATATACTTTAAAGTCAGGGATAATTCAACATATCAAGAGACTTGCAAATAAAAACCACATGATCATCTCAGTGGTAAGGCCTTTGACAAAGTGCAACACCTTTTCATGATAAAAACTCTGGAGAAGATAGGCATAACATGAGAATATCTTAACATCATAAAAGCCATTTATGACAAACCTACAGCCAACATCATATTAAATGGAGAAAAACTGAAACCATTTTCTCTAAGATCAGGAAGAAGACAAGGATGCCCACTCTTTCCTATCTTATTTAACATTGTGATTGAAGTCCTAGCCAGAGCAATTAGAGTAGAGAAGAAATCAAAGGGATACAGATAGGCAAAGAAGAGGTAAAATTATCCTTATTTGCAGATGACATGATACTCTACCTAAAGGACCCCAAAAACTTATCTAGAAAACTTTTAGACCTAATTAACTCCTTTAGCAATGTGTCAGGATACAAAATTAGCACTCAAAAATCAGTAGCCTTCCTTTACACCAACAGTGAGCAGAAAGAGAAGGAAATTAAGGCTACAATATCTTTCATGGTAGCCCACCAAAAACTTAAATACTTAGGAATCAATCTAACCAAAGACCCTGCAGATCTCTACAAGGAAAACTTCAAAATATTAAAGAAAGAAAGCACAGAGGATACTAGAAGGTGGAAGAACCTCCTCTGTTCATGAATTGGGAGAATCAGTCTATAGATTCAATGCAGTCTCCATTAAATTCCAATGACAGACTTTACAGAAATAGAAAAAAAATCCAAAAATTCATATGGAAACACAAAGACCATGTATAGCCAAATCACTCTTAAGCTGCAAAACTAGTGCAGGTGGGATCCCATCTTAGTTTCTTCTAATGGATTGTTGTTTTTGTTAGGTGTCACGGATCTGTATCCAACTCATAGTGACCTTACATACAACAGGCAAAACAATATTGTCAGTGCTTCTCTGCTATTCATAAGGTTTTCAGCATCAGATTGATTTTTGGGAGTGAGTTGCTGGGTCCTTCTCACAAGTCTACAGTATCTGGTGTGCCCAGGCAGTGTCCCATCCATGTACTAATGAGGACCGACCCTGCTTAGCTTCTGAGATCTGACAGGATCAGAGGATGCCACAGGGCTACAGCTGCAGGCTCTAAAGGATTAGAGTAGAATTAATAATTCCCAACTGCAATGTAGGAGATTCAAAACCATCTAAGGAGTTTTTCAGAATATACATACCCCTAGAAATTCTGACCACTCCACATCACACTGAGAAAACTTTAGTGAGGTAGGTACTATTTATGATGAGAATATATCATATACTTCAGATGCATGAGGTTAAGAAAAACAGGCTGAATTACTAGACTAGATGATCTAATTGTTTCCTTCCCATTCTGATATATTTACTCTTAATGATTCCTAATTCCTATAATAAAATGATAATAGCTAGGCTAGTTTTAGTCAATGAAGTGTTCATTGAATGATTAAACACTCATAATTTCAATTTGGATAGGCAATGAGCCTTTTCACTAGCATCCATGAGGAGGCTCAGTAAGGATTAAGAGCATACAAATGGTTTCAAGAAGTAAAGACTAAGAATGCTAAACTATTGGCTAAGTGGTGAAGCCTTAGCTCCCTTCTGTTTGACTCATCAAAATATCATAGGCAGAGCCAGGCACCTTGGTGCATACCTGTAATTCAAGTGACTTGGGAAGTTGAAGCAGAAGGATTGGGAGTTCAGGGCCAGAGGCAGCCTGTACAACTTAGCGAGACCCTCTCTCAAAATAAAATATCAAAAAAGGGGCTAAAGGTGCAGCTCAGTGGTAGAGAACTTTCCTAGCATGGGTGAGGCCGTTGGTTCAACAACACCTTTATTACTGAAAAAAATCATATACACATGTAAATGTGTAGGTAGAAGACACCTGTTGGTTTTACTGCTCCTTGACCTTCAGGGCCTCTTTGGCCTGAGAGGTAAAGAACTACTATAGCCTCCTTTTTTTCTTTTTCTTTTTTATTCATTCATTCAAAAAATATCTGTTAAGTACTACCTGGTTTTGAATCAATGTTCATGGCATACTAGGGACATAGCAATGAACAAGGTTAGACCTCACCCTCATCAAACTCAGTGATTTGTTTGCGCATTTGTTTTTTTTGTTTGTTTGTTTGTTTGTTTTGGGACAAGGTCTTACTGTGTAGCCCAGGCTGGCCTGGAACTTACTGTGTAGACCAACTTGGCTTCAAACTTTGATCAATCCTCCTGTGTCAGCCTTCTCAGTACTGGAAGTATAGGCATGCACCATCACTCCTGGCTACAGTGGATGATTTTAACACATTGTATTGAGTGGTACAATGAGGTAAGCATAGGGTGCTTTTGTACACATTGGCACCTGATCTAGACTTGGGAGGTCAGGGAAAGTTTCCTAATGGAAGTAATATCTGAGCTACAACCTGAAAGTTGCCAAAAGTAGCCACATGAAGATTTGGGGAAAGTATACCTAGCAGAGAGAATGTACATGTTAAAAGGTTTAAAGTAAGGAGGGAGCTTGGCTCATTTAAGGAATAGAAAGAAATTTTTATGGATAGAGTATAGAGATTAAAGGGGAAGTGATAAATGAGCTGACCAACAGAGTCAAATCATGCAGGAATATAGAATCCATTTAATGGAACTTAGAAACTCTCCTAACAGCAAGGAGGAAGGACAAGATCAATGTCAAGAATAAATTGTATGGCAAATATTTTACATGCTAAATTCACATAATCTAATCCAGCAATTCCACTTCTAATTTTAGATATACTCATATGTTGAAATCATTTATCAACAAAGATATTCTTTACTGTACTATTAGTAATAGCACAGGATTGAAAAATCCTTAAATGTCCTTTATTTAGGAACTGATTAAGTAAGTCATGAAAATCTGACTAGTAATGGTCATTGCTCTGGAGAAGAAAACCAAGTGTAGCTGGGGTTAGAAGGAGCTGACTTAATTTTCATGTTTTTCAATTTAAAATAAATAGATAAAATTTTATTTTAAAAATGAATCCAATATGCATGATATGCCACTTTTTTACCCCCATACCTAAATACATAAGCAACAATTTTGTAAAGTAATAGCATATTATACTAATTAAGCGGTGGAAAAGTTCATATATACTTCCGGAGAAGATATAAATTGTTACAACCATTTGGAACATCAATCCAGCTCTAGTAAAATTAAACATCAGGGTACCTTTGATCTAGCATTCACAGTTTTGGAAATCTGTTGTTAGGTGCCGTTGAGTCGAGTCCAACTCATAGCGACCCTATGTACATTCAAAAGCAAGTGCAGCAGTACATAGACAGGCAATTACCGGAAAATCAAGCAGGATTCAGAAGAGGGTGGAGAACCAGGGACACCATTGCTGATGTCAGGTGGATATTAGCCAAAAGTAGAGAATATCAGAAAGATGTCTATCTATGTTTTATTGACTATGCAAAGGCATTTGACTATGGGGATCATAACAAATTATGGATAACACTTCAGAAAATAGGAACACCAGAGCACCTAATAGTACTCATGAGGAATCTGTATGTGAACTAGGAGGCAGTTGTTCAAATAGAACAAGGAAACACTGCCTGGTTTAAAGTTGAGAAAGGTGTGCGTCAGGGTTGTATACTTTCACCATATCTCTTCAATTTCTATGCTGAGCAAATAATCCGAGAAGCTGGACTTTATGAGGAAGAACACAGCATCAGGATTGGAGGAAGACTCATTAACAACCTACGTTATGCAGATAAAACAACTCTGCTTGCTGAAAGTGAAGAGGATTTAAAACATTTACTGATGAAGATCAAAGATCATAGCCTTCAGTATGGGTTGCAACTAAGCATCAACAAAACAAAAATCCATACAACTG
>VMDO01042254.1:0-10655 GCA_007922755.1 Pedetes capensis | reverse complement strand
CACCTTACACCAGTAAGAATGGCCAAGATCAATAAAACAAACAACAACAAATGCTGGCGAGGCTGCGGGGAAAAGGGAACACTTTTACATTGCTGGTGGAGCTGTAAATTGGTGCAACCACTATGGAAATCAATATGGAGGTACCTCAAAAAACTAAAAATAGAACTACCATATGACCCAGCTATAACACTATTGGGAAAACCATATTGTTAAAGAGCTAATTATATCCCTTGATACCATTAAATTGAAACACATCCTGAGAAATGGGATTAAAATGGTAATTTTTCGCATTGTTTTGTTTTTGGTAGCAGAGCAGGGATAACCATTCCAGAATAATTTTCCAATGATTAAATTTTTACAAAAATTGAGTAGCTTTTCCTAAGAAGTAGGCTTCCTGTCAGTGGGAACCAGCTACATTAAGCCAGTTCATCATGTTTCTGGAACCCTATAGAAAGAATGTGGTGTGCTCAGTGAAAGGTTAGTCTATATTACCTCAATGATTTTTCCCAAGTTTAAGAGATTATCCTTCAGGTAACTTTGGCAAATCTTTGGAATATCTCAAACAAACTTTATTAGCTCCTTTCAAAAAAGGCATCTAAATCTGTATTTCTTGCCCTGTAAATACAGATTTAATTAACACTTGCTACCTGTGAAGATGCAAAACCTTAAGTGCTAAAGCTCCATTTACATAGCAAGAACTATGTAGTCCTCTATTTTCCTGTATAATATCAGGGAGCTTATTTTAAACTCCATTAATCCACTGCACACTGGAATAACAGGATGCTTTGGCTAATTTCCAGCAGAGTCTTGTATTCTGGAGAACAACAAAAATCACAAAAGTCTCCTACCTCATTGCCATTGTTCAGAACCACAATTCTAATTTCAACATTTTGTCCTTAATAATTTACTGCACAAATCTAACAGCAACAATTTCTACATAATCCTCACTCACTTTTAATAAAATAGTATATAATTTTACCAAAGGCAAACATCTTTTTGGGAAACACAAGAGATTTAAATTTATTGAAAACAAACTTTTTTAAAAGTTGTGATAGCATCTTTTCTGTGCTAGTTTGTTTTAATTTTATTAGATTTTCTGTAGTAAAATTAGTAAGGATACTTCAATAATAGAATTGAATAATAATGATATAACTACAGAACTAAAAGAGAACTGTGTCTCAAAACCAGGATTTAAAATTAATAAATTAACATTTTTTTTAAAAAAAAGAATAGCCCAAGGAGATTTCCAGGTAAGTAAACTTAAATCAGCTTATAGCCATACCATGGTGGCATCCCATCCCTTCAGATTTCAGAAGCTAAGCAGGGTCAGGAAGCTAAGCAGGGTTAGTACTTCAATGGGAGACCAGCTGGAAACACCAGGTGCTGTAGGCTTGGGACAAGGACCTGGAAACCCACTCCCCCAAAATAATAAGGCATTGAAAACCCTATGGAATAGCAGAGAAGCAAGAAATAGTGTTTAGTTTGTTGTACATAGGGTGGCCAAGAGTCGGACACTGACTTAATGACACCTAACAACAACAAACTTAAATCATTTTTATTTTAATATAGTAGGCTGGCCATTTCTCCCACTGGTGTCACCTTGATCGATTACATTTTTAATTTACTAGTTCATGTTGCATTGCATGTATGTACTGCTTTAGTCCTACAGCATGTTTCATTTGCTTATCTGTAAAAGGACATTATTAACATAGACTATATTCACAGTACAATTTTACACTCCATTTGAATGATGTCAAACATATCTACAGTTCTGTTTTAGAAAATTCAAGACATAAGTATTTATGTTGTTATTGTTATAAATTCATATGGGGATATTATTACAATAAATAAACATAAATATTTTATAAACAAATACATGTAAACATGTACTATGTATTTGGTTTGCAATTGGTCCAGCATTTCAGAGCATTTTGGTATTTTCCTTTGAACTTCTAAAATCAATGTGTTAACACTATGCTAGATGCAAAAAATCACATCATTTTTAAGGTTTTGTTGGTATGAAAATTCCAAATAACATTAGTTTACAATGTAAAAAGAAAATAAATATCTCATACCACCATTCTGGTAAAAAATGAGCACAGTATAGTATTACAGAAAATTAAATTTAATCCTCTGCTGCAGTTACTAAAATTGAATTTTATTTAGCTTACTTTAGTACCAATCTACATGCAAAATGACTGTGTTAAGAATGATAAAACAAAAATAGATCCACTGAAAATTCATAAGATAATCCAGTTATTATTGCACAAGGCAAATTACCTTTTCCATGGGTTACATCAACAGTCCATGTACAATTCAGAGAATTTGGATAAAATTCCGGGTAACCAGGTGATAAGATTGTTCCACTAGGCCCTCTAACATCTCCTCCACATAATGCTGAAAATACAAAGAAATGCTGTATGATCAGTTACAGAGAGTCATAGGTTGAAGAAATCTCTTATCTCCTTTCTTAAAACAGGATGAGCCTCATTATCTTTGCCTAAGTGACTTTCTGGTAATAACAGGACTGTGTAAAGGCTTCTTCTAATACTAAAAAAGCATCTCATCCACTGCAGCACTTGAGAAGAAAAATGTATTTAATAGTCTCTGAGAATTAGTACTGGCCCCAAGAGAACTCAGCGCAACTTTTCACATTTGAATTTGAAGTACATACTTATACTTTTCTAATTATCAGCAATATTTGCATAAAGTGGTAGTAAATTAAACATGAGTAATTGTTTAGCAGTCTGACTCGTTAAACACAGAGAAATGAATTGTTAATTATGTATCCTTGTTTCTTACAGATTCCTTAAGGTATATTTGTCATTTTTCATGAGATTCTTTTTAAGACAGTGGACAAAGTTGTACAAGTATTGAGGGCTGTTTCTGTAGATCTGTATTTCTCTAAGAAGTATAATGAACAAAAAGGAATTTTTGAAGGAGCACAGATTTGTAAGTACCCTAAAAAAGTAAAGATGAATAAATGTTTATCAACTGAGATCAAAGAAATCAAAAATTGATTCAATATTCATTTATTGTAGAACAAATCAGTTTATGATATCTTCTACCATATCAATGGCCAGCAGTGCTTATGTTATACAATTTTATAAATGTTAAAAGTTAGAAGAGACAAGCAGATAGCCTAGTAAGAATTTATATTCTAAAGGAAAGAGAAAAATCTCTCATTCTGTTATTCTTGGAAAGGTCAACTCTTTTGGATATAGACAAGCGCAATAAGATCAATGAAGTGTCTCTGGAATATCAGAAAAGTTAAGTTTTGACCTTGTTTTCTTCCAAGATTTTTTCCAGCTATCAAAGTTGTATATGAGAAGATGTGAGCCAATATGGATGTTGTTCTACTTTACCTGACTACAAATGCTAAGTCTGTAGGTCTTAGAAGTTTTTAAGCACACTGAATTTGATTTGTATATTTCTACAAAAGTTAAAACCACTCCTCCCTTTATTACTTTTACTCCACCCAAGGTCTTGGCTAGCACATCTATTAGAGTCGTCTTACAGGATATCTTCCTGAAAACAAGATAAACTCTTACTTGCCAACACAGATATTATCAAATTATTTTAAAGATATGCATAATTTGGTAGACTTGGCTCTTACTTAGAACTTCCACAGTCCATCATTGTTAATTATTTTTAAGAGATAGCTCAATTTTCTTTCAATTTTTTAAGAAAGTCATCCTCTTTTTTGTGATCTTTGTAAGAACTAAGTGAAACATTTTCATTATATCTTACCAATAACCCTGTTGTTAAGTCAATCTATGTTTATTTTCCTGGTAATTCACTTTGTTTCCTGATAAAAGATTGCTTTTTAATTAGATTATTTTACATATGTCTATTTATTCCTAAGGGCTGGGATTTAGCTCAGTTGGTAGAGTGCTGTGCTACAGTCTCTGAGGACCTGAGTTTAATTCCCAGCACCACGAAAATGGGAGAAGGACCTGGCAATCCACTCCCAAGGCAATCCCGAAACAGTCAGCCATTGAAAACCCTATGAGGGTTGCTATGAGTTGGATACCGACTAGACCGCACCTAATAACAACAGCAATTTATTCCTAATATACTAAATTTTATCTTAACTTCCATTCTAAGAATGAACCAACCAGCAACAACAACAAAAACCCTAATAATACAACATGATAATTTATTGAGTGAAATATGGTAAGTAAAAATGCTCTACTGAGCTAGGTGCCATGGTGCATGCCTATAATTACAGTGACTTGAAGCAGGAGGATAATGAGTTTGAGACCAGAGCCATCCTTTGCAAGGTAGCCAGACCCTGTCTTAAATTAAAAACGAAAAAAGGGATTGGGGATGCACCTTAGTGGTAAAGCTCTTGGCTAGCATGTACGAGGTCCTGTGTTCAGCCACCAAGTACTGAAAATAAATAAATAAATAAATAAATAAATAAATAAATAAATAAATTCATTCCACTTACTACATTAAAACCTAATATCTGGTTTAAAGGACTATATTTCATACAGCTAAAATAAAACTCAAGGGACAAAGAAGAAAAAAGATACAAGTTAAGTTAGGATTAAAATAGAAGTGCACATGCACACACAAACACAGGCAGACACACACACACACACAGACACACCCACACACCCACACACACAGGATTCTGGGCATGGTTGCACATATCCATAATCCTAGAACTTGGAAGACTGAAGCAAGATGACTGTAAGTTTGAGGCCAGCCTGGGCTACATAACAAAACTCTGTTTTGAAAAACAAAATGTAACAAAATAAAGCCAAAATCAGTGGCATTAAAAAAAAAAGGTGCAAAACTTTTAGGAAGCACAAAAGCAAGTCACGTGTACTAGTGTGCATGGTTGTGCACATGTATGTAGGGGTATACATGAGAATTCTTTCACTACTTTGTCAAATATCCTACTTTCTGTACTTAGAGAATTTCTTGGAAAATTTCCTTCTGCAAGCTGCACCTACGTACCTGTATAGAAAGTGAGGCATTGAAGAAAAATCCTTTATTTATTAAACACTTAAACACTTTAAAATATTAAGAATGATTCACAGCTGATATATTAATAAAGAACATTTATGCTGTTATTCTGACTATAATTAGCAAAATATACAGTATTTGTGTGTGTGTGTGTGTGGTACTGGCAGTTGAACCCAGGGCCTCATGCTTGCATGCTTTGCAAGTGCAGGACCATTGAGCTGCACCCCCAGCCCATTTTTTTACTTTTTGAGAGAGGGTCTCACTAAATTACACAGACTGCCTCTGGTCTTGAACTTGCGATCCTCCTGCCTCCGCCTCCCAAGCACTGGGATTACAGGCGTGCACCACGGCGCCCGGCTCTACAGTATGTTTTTATGTTACAGTGGAGGTTTCTGGTATATGAGAATAATTATTACTGGATACAGACCTTGAAAGGAATTGACTTAGAAATGGAATTTCATAGTGGTGAAAAGTGCAATGTCTCTTTCATTGTGAGATGAAAGTAAACATGAAAATGTACAAACCTCATTTTACATGTAATAAAATTTAGCATAGAATTGCAACTAGTCTCTAATTCTTACCAAAAACTAGACCAAACACTTGTATTAAACATCATATGACTAGTCTGACTCAATGGCACCAAACAACAAAATGACCAGCACTATTCTACAAATGTTATTTATATTAATTCAAGCCTCAAACAACCCTATAGATACCCTGTAGATAACCATATAGACACTGTAATTATTCACAGTAGACAGGATACAGAGACATGAAATGCACTAGTTCTGCATGATCTTATCCAGACACTTGAATCAAATGTTGATTTTCCCAATATTATGAGTTGTTTTTCAACAAAAGATATAACATATCAAGTTATGAAGTCCTTCATTTCTGTCTGAGTTAGAAGCATCCTCCTCCTAAATGACCCAGCACAGTGGGTAAAGTTAAGCACAGTGGTACATGCTACTAGGGAGGGTAAGGCAGGTGAATAATTTGGGCCCAGGATTTCAAGGCCAACCTGGGAAACATAGCAAGACCTCATCTCAAACAAACAAACAAGACAAAGGTATCATTTATTTTCTCAGAGATTCAGTTAATCCTTTCATCTTCAACTCATTCTCTTTTTAACCATCTAACATTTAACATGCCAATATTCTGTTGATGTTCTTTAACTTATCTATCGCTTACAAATTCTCACTTGCCAATTTTGTGTCTTTGAAACAATTTCCCACTATCATCATCAGTCTTGTCATTTTCATCAAACTAATGAATTTCTCCATCTTTTTAAATAAAATTATTTTACATTGTAAATATTTTAAATTGTTGTTTGCTTTATATTTTGCTTTGTGTTTTCATTTTGAACAATGACAAAATTGACTAACGTGTATATTCTTAAAATGCACTGGGACAGATCCTAAGGCTAAGTAGAAGGCTGAGTTCAACATAAAAATGATTCATTCATAACTGAATAATCTCTTATACTGATATTTGCTTTCATAAAAACTGCCACTCCTATTAGAATAATTAGAAAATGCAAGGGGAAATGAATAGCTTATTAGAATCAATCATGAGAGCCCCAAAATATTGATATAAACTTAAAATTTTAAGTTATTATTTATAATATGATATTTTGTTTATTATTTTAAGATGGAAAATGGAACTCCTAAAATATATAGTTGTTGTTGTTAGGTGCCGTCGAGTCAGTATCCTGCTCATAGCGACCCTCTGTACAACAGGGGAAACACTATTGTCAGTGCTTCTCTGCTGTTCATAGGGTTTTCAGTGGCAGATTGATTTTTTGGGGGAGGGGGTTGCCAGATCCTTCTCCCAAGCCTACAGCTTCTAGTGTTCCCAGGCGGTCTCCCATCCAGGTACTAACCAGGCCCGACCCTGCTTAGCTTCCGAGATCAGACGGGATCCGATGCCACAGGGCTACGGCTGCAGGCAAAATATATAGTACTATAAGGAATTTATGAAAATATATGTATATGAAGCATCTGACCTCCACTTTAACACTAGTCCTTAGGACAATCTCGTATCTCCAACGTATACAGGATAGCTGATTTCAGTTTAAATCAAAGGAAAATTGTTGCA
The DNA here is from genome assembly GCA_007922755.1 of Pedetes capensis. Lineage (NCBI taxonomy): Eukaryota > Metazoa > Chordata > Mammalia > Rodentia > Pedetidae > Pedetes > Pedetes capensis. Next base: position 3,581 of record VMDO01042254.1, on the reverse strand, counting down.
TAGTTGCTTCATAAAAAAGCTCAAACATTTAAAAAATCAGCACAATTCAGCCTTTATCCAGTTACACTCAGTCTGAAGTGAAAATACAAAAGATAAGTACAGATGAAGAGGGAGATTCAAAGTAACATGACATGATCTTTCAAAAAAAATAAATGCACATTATAAGAATGTAGGAAAAGCTGAATGTAGTGGCCCACATCTGCAATAGCACACTTGGAGGCTGAGGCAGCAGTATTGCAAATTTGAGGCTAGCCTGGTCCACATAGTGAGACCTTGTATCAAAAATCAAAACTAAAACAAACAAAAAGAATGCAAGACAGACAAAACTGGAAAGGATGGAGTCCACATGGTTAAGGACCATTAATTCCATGATTAGTGATTTGTACTTTCATCTTCAAGCAACATAAAACCATTAAGTATTTTTTACATGGGGTATAACATGAAATAATCTTAGCGTGAAAGAAGCTGGACTGAGAAAGTCAGAAGCAGAATTTAGGTTGATTGTAGTCCCACTGTCCAGAAATGATGAGGGTCTATGTGGCTTATTTTTGTTATTAATAAAATTTAAGTTTTCCAGTATAGTTGACATCACTTTGCGTTTTCCTATTTATTCCAATAACATTGCCTCCCATACCTTTCTCTTTTGGTCAATATTGCTTTCTCATGCCAACTACATTGTTTTATCAGGGTCTAGCAAACATAGGACCTTTATACTACTCTCATTTGTCTCAACTATAAGGCTGGATGGGCAAATGACCTGGAAAAATCCAGTCCTTCCTTACTATAGTAACTGGTTCAGTTATGGATCAGATACTTTTCCTGGGACTTCTCTAGTTGGAATGAGGAAGAACTGTCAATCATTTCTAATTCTGAAAACATAAGTCTATAAAATTCTTTCTGAGAATGTATTCTGTACTGTCCATTCCCCATGTGGGAAAAGCCAGGCTACAACTGAAGAAAAGTATGCAAATGTACAGAGAAGAGCCTAGGTGGGAGATGAAGAGATTCTTTTAAAATTTCATTGGTGCATGCCTGTAATACCAACCACCCAGGAGGCAGAGGCAGGAGGATCGCAAATTCAAGACCAAAGGCAGTCTGCATAATTTAGAGGGACCCTGCCTCAATAAGGAAAAAAAAAAATGGGCTGGGCATGCAGCTCAGTGGTCCAGCACTTGCAAAGCATGCAGGTGAAAGGCCTTGGGTTCAACTGCCAGTACTGAAAAAAAAAAAAAAATAAATAAATAAATAAGAAAGAAAGAAAAAGAAATTTCTGAATTCATGTTTGCAAATGAGTTATGAGATGTATGTAACCCTGTCTTTTCTAAGATTTGAGTAATTTAACAATTTCTGCTTTTATTTTTTAAAGTCAGAGTTGGAGCTCTGTCACTTATAACCACAAGAATGCTGAGTAATACAAATCATATTTTACTAAATTCAGGGAAGATATGCTGATGATTCTTTTAAACCTTTTTATTAGAGCAAATTGGCATAAAGATGTTCTTAAATATGATGGCACTGAAAGTACTTAAATATTTAATAATGAAATGGCAAATGTGATCTTCCAACTTGAAAAAGAATAAGTATAAAAATTGGAAATCATGCTGTAAATAGAAATTAAACTCTGGAACTAAATAATGCATAGACTCAGGGTGTGTGCTTTTTGGCAAAGCAATTATAAAAACACTTCCCAGTCTTAGGGGAAGCCGTTTCTTCCACAGTGTTTTTATGTGTTTGCTAAAGAGAAGATTGCAGTCTCTGACTTACTCTCCTAGGGAAAAAAAAAAAAAAAAGGCAGCAAAGTCTACTGGTATACTATTTACTATAACTAGAAATTTTCCATCACAGATCAGGCTGTATTTTCACAGCCTTGGTCTTGGTTAGCTAGTTAGAACATTTTTTATGATGAAGTGAGTTTCGAATTAGAAGTACTGCATTCCAGGGCAGGAAGCAAATGCAGTATTTCTTCTGACACCAATTGCACATTTTCAATGCTGTTTTGTCTTAAGAGTTCACAATATATACTTAAAATGGTTAGATAGACATATGTGTGTGTTATATGTGTGTACATATATCTTTAAGCATGGGGCAAATTTGATTATCAGTATTCTTTCTTAGTTTAATAGACATCAATGACAAAATTATGACAAAATTGTCAACATGCAAGATTTTTAAAAAATGAAATACTTATAATTAAGCCTTGTATTTATAAAGACTATATAGATTTCTTTTGAATTTATAAATAGACATATTTTGCATATCAAATGAATTCTTACCATCACAGGTTGGGAGAGGATGACTCCACCAATGGTTTTTCTCACAAAGAAGAGGTTCTTCATGGCTCAATCTGTATCCCGGATCACAACTAAATGAAACAGTAGACCCAATAGAGAAGTCATGACCATAGCGACGGCCATGTACAGGTATGCCAGGGTCTAGACAAGAATACGTGTTTACTGTAACACCTGAGAAACAAAGGGAATAAAATAAGGAGTAAGCCTGATTGGATTCAAATTTTTTGAAAATTATTCCTACTTCTTCAAACAATTGTGAGTAAGGATTTTTACAATTAAGTTAATATACTCCTAACTTCATTTTTTAAAAATTCTAACAATTTATTTTTTAACAGTTTGTTTGCTCTTTCCTACAAGCAAAGATGAAATTTAGGTAATTATGTAAGAACTTGATAAAAATGTGTAATTATCTACCAAACTATGTATTATAAATTATGTATACTTATGTACACAATAATCATAGCAGTAACATTTCTTAAGCTTATGATGATCTAGTTAAGAAGAATAGAAACATTTTTCAATATATGAAAATAAGTCAAATCAGTATAATAGCTCTGGTGACTTATTTGTAGGTGTTTTCAACAATCTGTAGTAAAACACTGTGGCATCCTCTGAGACAATCTTCCTTGTGATTCACAATTTTTAACTAAAACCATGGCAATGCCTTTTCCTTATTGAGACATTGTTTGTCAGCTTTGGCACTACTGACTTTTGGACTGGGGTGTAAAATTGCCTCAAGTTGAAGATCACTGGCATAATAATTATCTTATTTTTCCTAAATGGGAGATTTTAAACAATGAATAATTATTATTTCTTTATTCCAAAACTATAGTAGTTAGCATTTTCAAAATTATATAATTAAATCACATTCACATGAGAAAGCAATTATTTGTATTAGGTACCAAATTAAAAATGAAACTGAAAAATTATGAGAGAGAAATTTAATTTCAAAGAGGTAAGCTGTACATTTTAAATCTATTTATCAAGCATGTTCATTTAATTAAAGTGATAGGGATTTTTAATGAAAAACTACAATATAACAAAGACAGTTTTATCCTCCACAGGACTATTTTTATCTGCTAGATTTATCTTCTCAATGCCACCAATATTATTCTAGGCACACAAGGCTTTGAAATCCTTATTCATCTTTGACTCCTCACTTCACATTCCTCTATAAAGTATATCTGAAGTATACCCCCTTGAAAATTGTTTTTTACTTCCCTTACCCTATTCATGGCCTTCATCACTTCAAGTCTATGAAACAAACAATAATATGTGGACTTTTAGTAC
>VMDO01042253.1:0-10658 GCA_007922755.1 Pedetes capensis | reverse complement strand
ATAAAATATATCTTTGCAATAAGGGGTAAGCAACATCTCTTTTTAGATATAACAGAGAAATAAATGTAAAAGAAAAATATTGGTTAATTAGACTTAATGAAAATACAGAACTTTTTAAAAAAATCATTAAAAATGTACATGCAAATAAATGTTGGGAAAAATATTCACAACATATATTAAGTATAGTAAAAGGATAGGAAAGACTGTCTCCCCCAACTCCACTACTCTCCATTATAGCCCCCTACTTTTTCCTATTTAGCCATTTATTATAAAATTCAATCATGTATTTCCTTACTTGTTTGATATCTCTTATGATTCCCATGAAGGCATGGTAAGTTACCACTTTCTAGCTCAGTATACCCTATAGGTACACAATAAATATTTATTGAAAAAGAAATGCTATTTATTTACTGATCAGGAGGAGCTAATGGTGTATATTTATTCACTCAGTGAGGGTTGGCATCATCCAAAGAGCCAACTCAATTGAGAGGCCGTAACTCTACCTTTCATAGCTCAGGCTAGATTGACCTTGGGGTTTCCCATTGCTGGCAACTTGATATATCTTTGACTATACTTATACCTCAGAAAGTAGAATATAATGTTTGCTAGTGAGCAGGAAACTGAATCAATCTTTTATGGTTGTATTTTTCCTTGATTTATCTTTATGCTTAGCTGGTATTGTCCTAAATTTCATGGCAAATCCCTGGTTTAGAGTAGGGCAAAGTCCAAAACTTTATCATGGATTCAAAGTTGTTTTCACATATGGATGAAGACATGAAAGTTTTTCCAGCTCCAGATGCAAACACTTAAATGGACTGCCCATCATCTTGGTGCAGGAAGCATTGACTTTGGTGCTTATCATCCATGGGACCCATCTACCTCATCTTACATCTTAATATGTCAGCAAAGATAGTGATCATTCAGACCAACTTACTTATTGATAGTTGATATACCAGCCAGTTTTTTAAGTTTGCCTTCAAATTCTCAAAATAAACTTCCGTTTATTTGCACACAAGCAACAGAGGACAAAGTTTTGAACCCAACTTGGCACCTAAATAAATGCACCCAATAAATGCTTGCATTTGGCCAGCATTTCTAACTACCATCTGGAAGGGGTGAGGTAGGTAATTTGCAAAGCTGTGTTTACTCTGAATAAATTTGAGAAATTCTATTTCAGTCCAATATATACTTAGTAATAAAACGTTAGATTAGACAAAATGAAGATTAGTGTTAGAGATGGTTGTTATAGATTAATCAACTTCAACCATGGCTTCAACAGTCAGCGTTTGAAGGGATAATAGCATGCTGTGGGATATGAAGAGAGAGCCACTGGCTGCCTTTGAGGAGAAGATTCAGCAGGGCCCTTGTGGTGGTGTTCTCCATTCCAGTTACCAGTCACTGGAGAACTCCCTAGCTCATATTTCTTTACAACACATTTCTCAAATACTTTCTATGTATCTGGCACTATGCTGCATCTACTACATATTTAAAGTTACAAGTAATTGTGTATGAATCTTCTTTAGTCTCCACCACTGCCCATCAAGGAGAGCATCATTGGCCTCCATTTAACAGATGAGGAAACTGAGTTCCATAGAAGATCAAATGATACCACCTCAGTGGCAGCACAGATTCTAACTTCTCTCCGTGCCACTCCAGTTATTTACTCACTTTATTTTCTTCTACCATATCACAGATCTAATAACATCAAATAAAAGATATGTTAGAGTAAGTACTTAGAGAGTAGGGTAACAAGAATGGTGCCAAATCATACATGCTAGCTCTTCTGGGGCCCAGAACTCAGACAAGTGTATTTCTTGAACCACTGTTGAAGGGATGGGCTCTCTATAAGAATTGCCTCAAGGAGCCTGCTAATTTTTCAGAGAATCATGTAGGTGATGTGTGAATTGTCCCTATACACAGTTCCATCTGTATAATTATTTCCAAGACTGTTTTAAGAGAGCTGCCTTCCAGCATGGACACCTTCTGAGATGAAAGGCTAGTAAACTGTGCTTCTTGGAATGGGTTATTTCTTTCCTTTCTGGAATCCAGAGCATCTGGTCTACCTATGGTTTAGAGCTCTTGGGATGGAGGGGAAGGGGCCTGGTAAAAACAAATCCTGTTCTCAGGGGCTCAGTTGAGACTTGTACTGAAGAATCAGTGGAGTGAAATATAGGATACAAGCACATTCCTCATTATATGCACAGGAAGCAGATAATGCAGACTTCAAGAACTTGTGGGATCTCTGGCCCACAGCACAGGAGATTCTTCACTGAGTGAGAACAGAGACTGGCTGATTTTCAGGGTCCTCTCTGATTCCTCAAGACTTAGTTGAAGGGTCAGCTTCTCTAGCTTCAAACAGGATAATACCTTCATACACACACACACACACACACACACACACACACACACACACACACGCACACGAGACACTAGCTGGAGTTTCAATATGTAGACCAGGACCAGGACCAGGATTCTAAATCTGAACATAGTTTCTTGAAGGCTAGAACTCAGGGATGCATGTGTGGGAACTTGGAGCCCAGAAGTATTAGGAACAGGAGGCTTTGCTACAAAGTCAGGCAATACACCATGGCAATCAGGGTCCAGGCTTTGCTATTCAGATGGGTATGGATTACATAAAGCTCAGCTCTGCTGCCTCATGTCTGTGTGACCTTGGGAGAGGTACTTAACCTCTCTGATCTTCAGTTTCCTTATCTGTAAAACAAGGACCATAATTGTACTTATTTCAACAGACTATTGTAGGATTAAGTATATGTAGAGCTTGTAACCTATCTGAGGCATAGTAAGTAAGCATTTGTCAAACAGTGATCAATTTTTGTTATTGTGATTGAGTAGAGTGTTCTCTGAAATCTTTTCTAGCCCTAAAATGCTTCCATTATAGAATTTAGATCTTTCTCTCATGGTCTGCATGTGAATACCACCTTCTGGGTCTGCATCTATCATAGTGCTTATTGGGCTTTGCCATAAATACCAGTTCCTTTGTCTACATCCTTCCTAAACAGTGACCTCCCTGATGACAGGGACTAAGGCTTAGACACCATTGTATCTATGACTTAGCACATAGTTGTTGTTGTTGTTGTTAGGTGCCGTTGAGTCGGTATCCGACTCATAGCGACCCTCATAGGGTTTTCAATGGCTGACTATTTCGGGATTGCCTTGGCAGTGGATTGCTAGGCCCTTCTCCCATTTTTGCGGTGCTGGGAATTGAACTCAGGACCTCAAAGATTGCAGTGCAGCGCTCTACCCACTGAGCTAAATCCCAGCCCTAGCATATAGTTAGCACTTGATAAATGTTTAAAGTAATATATCTATCAATAGATAACCATGAGTCTCTTAGTGCTGACCTTCCCATGCTCAGTGCTTATTTAGTAACACTGGCTCCTCCTTTTCAAACAACCCTAGAAGACCTAGTTAGTAACATATACTTCAGAAAAAATACAATATTTCCTCTATCTGATTTAATCAGTATTCATTAGATTCTCTTGGGAAAGTCAGTGTCAGGTAAGTAATCTCTTGACCCCTGCTCACCTGCACAAGAATGGGCCTTAGGCCTATATCATTTATTTCCTCATGAGGTAATAAAGAGCCCTCACAATCTATGATGTGTATATTGCTTTATGTGGGAATGTCTTTCCCCATTTCATCCTAAACATGTGCACCATCATATACCTGCTGAGCAATGACATCATTATACCTGTTCCTGGTGGGAAGGGAGCAGGGTCTTTACTTGCAGTATGAGGGGGGGGTGTAGATCATCTCCCTATGCTGGATGTCCCCCCAAATGAAGCTGATCTTGCGCTATGTGAGTAAAGAGTTGTTCCATCTAATGCCTACATGAATCATGCCTTTCTTAGTGACCCAAAACCATGGAGTACGTTGAAATCCCGGAGTGGGTTGACTGCTGCTCCTGGTGTCAGGCATTGTTATCCTGTTTGCTATCCTCTGTGAAGCACAATACCTCCCTTGGAGGTGGTAACAGTTATCACTTGCTCAACAGTTCTGAAAGCACCTAATACTTTCCACGTATCATGTAAATGAGGTCCTAGGGAGGCATGAAAGCAATTTAAATCTGGTATGTCCAACTCAAGAGGCTCACAATTTATTAGTAATATAAGTGTACAAAAATATTACAGTCATCATTTGCTAAATAGCTCTTCTATGTAGGTATTGTCAGAGATCACAGGGCTAATACCTAGTGGCTCTAGGCTTCATCAACACCAAAGCACCTTCTCATTCCATTAAGCATAAAGTTACATGTCTCAGTTTCTATAGAACAGTCCTGGTTTATATTTGTTTCAGTGAATGATTAATAGTACCCCTTTTTACTCTCAAAAGTGTCTTGATGTGAACAATAAATTATATGGTCAGCCAAACTAAAGCACATGAGCTCTCAAATATGCTGTGGGAGAAGTATAAGGAAGATATCATGAGAAATTGGCTAAAAATTAATTTGGTCTCCCTTATCGTGGACTAGGGAGAAGCATCATAGAAGAGGTGGAATTCGAGGAAGACCAAAGGGATTTTTGACAGAAGTGGTGATTATTGATATGTTTTTGTTCTTGTTGTTGTTAGGTGCCATTGAGTTGGTATCTGACTCATAGTGACCCTACGTATAACAGGTGAAACACTATTGTCAGTGCTTCTCTGCTGTTTATAGGGTTTTCAATGGTGGTTTGATTTTTTTGAGAGTGGGTTACCAGGTCCATCTCCCAAGCCTACAGCACCTGGTGTTCCCAGGCAGGCTCCCATCCAAGTACTAACCAGGCCCGACCCTGCTTACCTTTCCAGATCTGATAGGATGGGATCGGATGCCACAGGGCTATGACTACAGGCATTGATATGTTTTTACTCTTCCTTTATTATGAGTATCTCTGTATTTGACTATTCAAAGCCAAAATCCATGAACTCTGATATGAAACAGAGAGGTCTGCATTTTTTTTTTACCATTTTATCTTTTTTTATTGGACATTTTTAATGTACACCTTAATGTGATTCATTCTGACATGCTTTTAATTGTGGCATTTACATATATACATTTTGATGTACATTATTCATATAGGTGCCCCCTTACCCTCTTGTATGCTTCCCCCCACTCTCCCCATCTAAGTCTTCTCTGTCATTTACTGGGTAATATTTTTCTATATGTACTTGAGTTCCAGTTCTGTTTAAGATAGAAATTTTTCCTGTAGTGAACTTTGTTATTACCTTGTCAGAACAATTGCATGCATTTTCTAGACCATTTATATTAACACCATTCTTAGCTTTTTTTTTCCATTTTATTTTGATCCGACCTTTGAATAGGATGTTTCCTCCTTATAATTTTGATTCAACTCCCACATATGAGTGAGAACATGTGGTGTTTCTCTTTTTGAGCTTGGGTTCGTTCACTTAAAATAATTTTCTCTAATTCCATCCATTTTGCTGCGAATGACCTTATTTCATTTTTCTTGATTGCTGAGTAGTATTCCATCGTGTATATGTACCATAGTTTTTGTTATCCATTCTTCTGTTGAGGGGCACTTTGGTTGATTCCATATCCTTGCTATTGAGAAAGTGCAGCATTGAACATGGAGATGCAGGTGTCTCGGTGGTATGATGAACCATCTTCCTCTGGGTAAATTCCCAGTAGTGTTATAGCTGGGTCATATGGTAGATCTATTTTTAGTTTTTTAGGATACCTCCATATTGATTTCCACAGTGGCTGGACCAATTTACAGCTCCACCAACAATGTAAGAGTGTTCCTTTTTAATCGCAACCTCGCCAGCATTTGTTGTTATTTATTTTATTGATCTTGGCCATTCTTACTGGTATAAGGTAAAATCTCAGAGTTGTTTTAATTTGCATTTCCCTAATGGCTAGGGATACTGAACATTTTTTCATGTGTTTCATGGCTTTATGGACCTCTTCATTTGAGAACTATCTACTCAGTTCCTTTGCCCATTTGTGTATTGGGTTATTTGTTTTTTTGGGAGTTTTTTCCTTGAGTTCTTTATAAATTCTGATAATTAGACCTTTATCTGATGTATAAAATGCGAAGATTTTTTCCCATTCTGTGGGGGTTTCCTTGACTCTGTTAATTGTTTCTTTTGCTGTGCAGAAGCTTTTTAATTTCATGTGATCCCATTTATCTATTCTTGTCGCAATTTCTTGAGCATTGGAGTCCTGTTAAGGAAATACTTTCCTATGCCTATATGATGGAGTGTATTGCCTATCTTGCCTTCTATAAGTTTTAAAGTTTCTGGCTTTATGTTGAGATATTTTATCCATTTTGTGTTAACTCTCATGTATATTGAGAGATGGGGGTCCGCTTTCATTTTTCTGCATGTGGATGACCATGTTTCCCAGCATCATTTGTTGAAAAGGCTGTCCTTTTTCCAGTTTACTTGCGTTGCTCCTTTGTTGAAAATAAGGTAGCTATAGGTGTGTTGGGGGCTGGGATTTAGCTCAGTGGGTAGAGCGCTGCGCTGCAGTCTCTGAGGCCCCGAGTTCAATTCCCAGCACCGCAAAAATGGGAGAAGCGCCTGGCAATCCACTCCCAAGGCAATCCCGAAGCACTCAGCCATTGAAAACCCTATGAGGGTCGCTATGAGTCGGATACCGACTCGACAGCACCTAACAACAACAACAACAACAATCGGTGTGTTGAGGTATATTTGGGTCTTCTATTCTGTTCCAGATGTCTTCGGGCCTATATTTGTGCCAGTACCAAGCTGTTTTTGCAACCACTGCCCTGTAGTATAGTTTGAAGTCAGGGATTGTGATTCCACCTGCATTAGATTTGCAGATTAAAAGTGTTTTGGCTATACGTGGTCTTTTGTGGTTCCATATGAATTTTTGGATCATTTTTTCTATTTCTGTAAAGTCAGACAGTGGAATTTTAATGGGTATTGCATTAAATCTATAGATTGCTTTTGGCAGGACAGCCATTTTTACTATATTAATTCTCCCTATCCAGGAGCAGGGAAGGTCTTTATATTTTTCAGTGTCCTCTGCTATTTCTTTCTTTAATATTTTGAAGTTTTCCTTGTAGAGATCTGAAGGGTCTTTGGTTAGACTGATTCCAAGGTATTTAATTTTCTGGTGGGCTATCATGAATGGTAGTTTTCCTGAAATTTCCTTCTCTTCCTGTTTGGAATTGGTGTGAAGAAAAGCTATTGATTTTTTTGTGTTAATTTTGTAGCCTGCGACTTTGCTGAAGGAGTTAATTAGATCCAGAAGTTTTCTGGTTGAGGTTTTGGGGTCTTTCAGGTACAAGATCATATCATCTGCAAATAAGGATAATTTGACCTCTTCCTTGCCAATCTGTATCCCTTTGATTTCTTTCTTTTGTCTGATTGCGTTGGCCAGAACTTCAATTACTATGTTAAATAGAATAGGAGAGAGAGGACATCCTTGTCTTGTTCCAGATCTAAGAGGAAATGGTTTCAGTTTTTCTCCATTTAATATAATATTGGCTGTAGGTTTGTTATAAATGGCTTTTATGAAATTAAGGTATTTGCCTGTTATACCTATCTTCTCCAGTGTTTTTATCATGAAAAGGTGTTGCACTTTGTCGAAGGCCTTTTCAGCATCAATTAAGATGATCATGTGGTTTTTGTTTGCCAGTTTCTTGATATGCTGGATTACATTAATTGATTTCCGTATGTTAAACCAGCCTTGCATCTGTGGTATAAATCCCACTTGGTCATGGTGGATAATCTTTTTTATATGCTGCTGGATTCTGTTTGCCAGAATTTTATTAAATAACTTTGCATCTAGATTCATAAGGGAGATGGGTCTGTAATTCTCTATCTTAGATGAATCTTTTCCTGGTTTAGGTATCAGGGTGATGGTAGCTTCATAGAATGAATTTGGGAGTGTTCCCTCCTTTTTTATTTTTTGGAATAATTTGGGGAAGACAGGTATTATATCTTCTTTAAAAGTTTGGTAAAATTTTGCTGTGAATCCATCAGGACCTGGGCTCTTCTTTGTTGGGAGACTTTTAATTACCTTTTCTATTTCTGTATATGTAATGGGCTTGTTTAAGTCAGTTATGTCTTCTGGGGTTAGCTTTGGTAGGTCATACATGTTAATAAATTTGTCCATTTCTTCTGCATTTTCATATTTTTGGGAATACAGTCTCTCATAGTAATACCTGACAATTTTGTGTATTTCGTTGGAGTCGGTGGTTATGGATCCATTGTCTTTCATAATCCATACTATGTTGGATTTTTCCTTTTTCTTTTTGATGAGGTTAGCCAAAGGGGTGTCTATTTTATTAATCTTTTCAAAGAACCCACTCTTAGTCTTATTAATTTTGTGAATTATCTCTTTGGATTCTAATTATTTCTCCCTTTATTTTTGTAATTTCCTTTTGGGTGTTCCTTTTAGGCTTGATTTTTTGTTGGTTTTCTAGTGTCTTAAGATGCATCATTAGGTCATTTATTTGGCTCTTCTTTATTTTATTGATGAAAGCACTTAATGCTTTCCCTCTTAAAACTGCCTTTGCTGTATCCCATATGTTTTGGTATGATATGTTTTCATCATCATTTGATTGCAGGAATTTTTTAAATTCCATTTTGATTTCATCAACAATGCATTGGTCCTTCAGCAGTGTATTATTCAGTCTCCATGAGTTTGTAAAGTTTCTGGAATTATTCTTGCTCTTGAGCTCCAATTTTATCCCATTGTGATCTGATAAGGGACAGGGTATAATTTCTACTTTTTTGTATTTGTTGAGGGAGTTCTTATGGACTAGCATATGACCTATCATAGAAAATGTTCCATGTCAAGCTGAAAAGAATGTGTATTCCTCATCATGTGTATGAAATATTCTGTATATATCTGTGAGATCCAACTGGTTTAGGGTGGAGATTAGATTTGATGTTTCTCTGTTGATTTTTCATTTTGATGACATTTCTCTTGATAAAAGTGGGGTATTGAAGTCTCCCATAATTATTTATTCTGATCCAATAAAGTTCTTTATATTCCATAAAGTTTGTCTTATAAAGCTAGGTGCCCCTATGTTTGGGGCATAAATATTAAGGAGCGTTACTGATTCTTGATCGATTGTTCCTTGTATTAAAATGTAATGTCCTCCTTTGTCTCTTCTAATTAGTTTTGGAATGAAATTTAATCTATCTGAAATCAGTATTGCAACACCTGCTTTCTTTTGTTCCCCCCTGCTAGGTATACATTTTTCCAGCCCTTAACTCTCAGTTTATTCCAGTCTTTGTGAGTTAGATGAGTTTCTTGAATACTACATATTGATGGTTTGTGTTTTTTCATCCAATTAGCCAGTCTCTGTCTCTTAATTGGCGAGTTAAGACCATTTACATTAATAGTGATTACTGAGTAGCATTTATTGTTATATACCCAATCACTACCTATTACTGATTTATGAATCATGTTTGCTTTGGTCCTTTCTTGGGTTGCACTCATTTCAGCTAACCAGTTCTTTGTTTTCCTTTATAGGGTTGTCTTAACTCTCCTGGATGTGGTAGTTGATTTACAATCCTCTCCAGTGCTGGTTTGGTGGTTGCATACTGTTTAAAAGCATCAATGTCATTAAATGTCTTATACTCCTCATCTATTTTCAAAGATAATTTTGCTGGATATATTAGTCTTGGCTGGAGATTGTTTTTTTTTTTTTTAGGATTTGAATCATCTGTGTCCATTCCTTTCTAGCTTTCAATGTTGATATGGAGAAGTCTGCAGTAATTTCAATAGGTTTTGCTTTATAAGTAATAAGGGATTTCTGTCTTGCTGCTTGCAGGATAGCTTCCCTGGTCTCTAATGACAGCATGTGAGTGATGATGTGTCTTGAGGATGATCTACTTTAGTTGGCCTTCAAAGGAGTCCTGAATGTCTCAGTGGTGTATATATCCATTTCCTATACTATCTTTGGGAAGTTTTCAATGAGGATATCCTTTACTAGATTTTGAAGGCCTCCAGTGGATCTTTCTTCTCCTTCAGGGATGCCCTGAATTCTTAAGTTTCATTTTTTCATTCTATCTGAGTTCTCCTGGAAATCTTTTTTAATGCCATTATCATTGATTCCATTTCTGACTGTTTGTATTTAAGTTCATTTATGGCATCTTCAGAATCAGAAATCCTTAGCTCAGATTCATCCAATCTCAACAAAAAGGATTCCTTAGCTGAGTTCAATTCAGTTAACATGGATTGAGTTTCAAGGAGAGTTGCTTGGTTTTTCCTTATCATTTCTAACTGGGATGATAGAATGGATTCCAAGTGAGATACCTTCTTTTCAAGGATTTCCAGGGTGCTTGTGGTATTCATTTTAATTTCTCTTAGCATGTTTATAACCATGACTCTGAATTCTGAATCAGAGATCTCTAAGAATGGAGAGTCCTTGGAGTTATTTGTTGGGGGGCTTTGCTCTGTGGGGCCTTCAGATCTATCCTGCCCCTTTGTGGTTTTTGAAGGTTTACTTTCTTTTCCCATAATATGTTCTGGGAAGTAGAATTCATCTCTCCTGAGTGTGCAGAACTTCTCCCTCTGTTATTCCTTTGAGATTGTGTGGTGGTGAATCTCTGGTGCTTATTTGAGCTTATAAGCTTGGTATATTCTCGACTTTTTGTTCTGTGTGGTTCTCTCCTTAGTCCACCAGCCCAACTCCAAAGGGGCTAAGGGCTAGGGA
>VMDO01042252.1:0-10658 GCA_007922755.1 Pedetes capensis | reverse complement strand
TGAAAAAAAATGGAGAAAATCCCATTTGCAATTACATAAAAACATAAAAACACTGAGGAATAAATTTCATGGAGCCAAAAGGTCTCTATGCAGAAAACTATAAAACATTGATGAAATAAATCAAATAAGACATAAATGGAAAGACATGATATATTTATAGATTGTTAAAATGTTAATACTACTCAAAGAGATATAGAGGTTCAGTGTAATCTCTATCAAAACTCCAATGGCATTTTTTCAAGAAATATTTGAAAAATTCTAAAATTTGTATGGAATCACAAAACACCTCAAAAACAAAAGCGATCTTGAGCATGAATACAACTGGAAGCATCTCACTCCCTAACTTCAAAAGATACTACAAACTGTAGCAATCAAAATGACATTGTACTGGTTTAAAACTCTGTGTGTGTATGTGTGTGTGTGTGGCCATTATGGAGAGCAGTATGAAATACCCGCAAAAAGTTAACAATACTTCTGGATACATATTCAAATGAAATGCTACCAGTATTTCAAAGAAATATCTGCATATTTTCTAACCCATGTTCATTGCAGCGTTATTTACATTAGCCAAGATTGGAAGCCACCTAAATATCTGTTGTTAGATGAATGGATAAAGAAAATTTAAAAATATGTTTCAGTAGAATGTTATTTAGCCAACAGCAACAACAATGTGAGAAGAAAATTCTGTTGTTTGTTGCAGAATGGATGAATCTGGAGGACTTTCTGCTAAGTAAAATAGGCCAATCCCAGAATGATAAATTCTTTATGATTTGAATTTTACATGCAGTCTAAAAAAAGTCTAATAGACTGGACATAGTGGGTGGAGGAGGTCAGGAGCTATGTGGCAAAGGGCAAAACTTATCTATGTAGGATGAAAAACTTCTAGAAGTCTAATATGAAGCATAGTGCTTATAGTTAATAATGCCATATTGTGTACTTGATATTTGCCAAGAGAGTAGATCTTAGATGTTCTCAATACAAAAAGTGATTATGTGAGGTGATGAATAATATTAACTAATATTAACTTGATTGTGCTAGTTATTTCACAATGTATATTATTATCAATATACTCTAATTCTTAAATATATGATTTTTTCAACTACATATCATCAAAGCTGGAAAAAGAAGAAAAAATTTCTTTAAAATGATTAGCTTAAGGGATATCTCTGCCCACTGGCACTATTGGAAGAAAAACTGTCAGGAGTAGATGAATTATCAATGGATTTTGTTTTGCAAATTACAAACTAAATTTGGGTTTAAATACACCCATTATATCAGGCACTTTATATTTTAAGCTATTTCTAGTGCATTGTATAATTTAATATGAATTTTTCTGGCAGGTTGTAATTGTTCTGAACTGTCACTAGATGTCTTTACTTATTAACTCTGGTTTGTCCCCAATAGAAAGATAGATCAGTGCTATCTATGGTTATTTTATTTTCTTTTGGTTAAAGAGAACTAAAGTATTATATTGTTGTTGTTGTTGTTGTTGTTGTTAGCTGCTGTTGAGTTGGTATCAGATTCATAGCAACCCTACATACAACAGAGGAAACACTATTGTCAGTGCTTCTCTGCTATTCATAGGGTTTTCAGTGGCTGATTGTTTTTTGGGAGTGGATTGCTGGTCTGTCTCCCAAGCCTACAGCACCTGGTGTTCCCAGGCAGTCTCCCATCCAAGTACTAACCAGGCCCGACTATGCTTAGCTTCTGAGATATGACAGGATAGGAAGCCACAGGGCTACGGCTGCAGGCAAAGTATTATGTAAGTCTATTAATTAGTTTACTTATACTAATAAACAGTTGAGATCATTATAAACTCTGGGCCATAGTGCTATCTGAATAGACTTAGACTTATAGATGAGAGTCAGTAATTCATTTGTTCTACCTCTGCCTACTTCAGCTCCTCAAGAGATGGGCATATTCTATTTACCATTTGAAATCAAAGTGTCATTCTCTATCTCATCTACAAACAACGCATACAGTACTTAGTTCTTTATGTCTTGATTTGGGGGACATTGTAATTTGTAATGGCAGTCTTTCTAACTCACTGGTCCAAACACATTCATACTGCTTCCTCATGTATATACTTAATAGGTGCTATATGATATACCAACTAGTTAACCCTGGCTTCTAAGCCTACTTTGTGATAAATAATGCTTCCTGAGAAAGTTCATCCTAAGATGATATTTCTGGTTTTGGTAGGAACTTGGAAGGGAAGGAAGAAGAACGAATGAATAACTGAATAAAACTTCATCCTTTGTTAGTGTGACAATTTTTTCTACCTATGCAAGATGTAGGGACTATATTATATATTTATACTTCCTTCCAGCTTCTATAGAACATGTCTATGGAAAATATCGCACTCTCTTATTTCCAGGACCTCCTACTCTAATGGTGCTTCCTAACCTTTTCACCAAAAGGTTGGAGATATTTTAAGCTAAGTATAAATTCATGCCAACTGTGGACTAATGGGAATGCCACATTATTTCTGGAGCAACATATATGATCTCTGGTTACTTATTTTCTTATGAATTTAAGAGTGGGTGATGCATGGTGATGTTCCTTCATGAGGCGGAAGCTACAAGGACAAGCAGTAAAGACATGCCCACTGGGAGCAAGCTTGGTTGCCTCCCTATCAAGTATGGTGGATGACATCCTGAGTTATAAGGAAAAGCCATATGACATGGTAGGAAAAGCATAAAATTTGGAGGCCTATAGATAAGAGTTTTATTCCTAATTCTACCTATTTCTATCAATATAGCCTGTGAATTTGATTTATGTTAGCCTGTTTCCTCATATGTGAAATAAGAATAATAACTCTATTGCCTATCAGGTAGAAATTCAGCAGTGATATTTTATTGTACTAAAGAAATGTGTCACTAAATGGCAGTCAAAGATTTGATCAAAAAGAGGAAGAGAGAGATGCCTACATTTTCCTTAGTTCTATTTTTTTGTGGTACCAAGAATTACCATGTCTGCACCTGTACCACTGTGGCATCTGATCCTGTCAGATCTCAGAAGTTAAGCAGGGTCGGGCATGGTTAGTACTTGGATGGGCGACCGCCTGGGAGCACCAGGTGCTGTAGGCTTCGGAGAAGGACTGGGAAAGCCAATCCTAAGAAACAATCAGCCATTCAAAACCCTATGAATAGCAGAGAAGCATGACAATAGTGTTTTGTCTGTTGTACATAGGGTAGCTATGAGTTGCACACCGACTTGATGGCACCTAATAACAACAATAACAACAAGAATCATCATATATGCTATTTCTGACACCAACCTCTTGACCATAGCCTAGTGCTGTCAGTTTTAGGAATATCAGGTAGTTTCAGCTCTTAACCTATGTTGTTTATTTAAACGATGTAATGAATCCATCTTCCCTCCCCATGACCTAACTGTGGCTTGCCTACACAGTAAAATGGTAGACACAGTAAAGCATGTGAATATTTGTGAGATACATAATTTAAAAATTAATATTAGTAAAAGTAATTATAATTATTAGAGTGGCCGCAGACACTGAGCATTTACTATGTTCCAGGCTCTGAGATCAGTATTTGTCTTACATAACCACTTAATCATCATAGATGGCAAATGAGACACATACTGTTACTGTCATTTTCAAGTTAAGTGTATTAAGATTCAGAGAGGTTAAATATCTTACCAAAAGTTATACTGCTAGCAAATGTAGCAGTATTCCAGCCCAAACCTGTATGACTCTATAGCCTGAGTCTCAGCCATTAAACTACTTTAAATGAAACCCAATTGCTTTGTTCAAATGAGACCATAAATGTGATACTGCTTAAAAAAACAAAAACTATAAGAACTATCAAAGTGGAATGGCTTATTATTACCAAAATGATTAGCTGAGCATGTCACTGTTTATCCAGATGCTTGGCAGCATTTAAACAAAGCCTAAGGCCATAATGGACCTTTTCCAAGTGGCAAAAGCTTAAATGTGATATAAGCTCATTGGTGACATGCCTTTATTTCCAAAGCAGCAGGCAGTGCTTTTAAGTGAAGCTTCCTAACAGCATGCTGATTTCTTTTAAGTAACAGCACCTACTCTGCAATCCAGTGAGATTATATAACATTAGGATATTGGTGATCATTTTTGAGAATTTCATTTTTAACAAACATTTATTGAACATTTCATTATGTGCTATGCATATTTATGGAGCATCTCATGTGTCCAGATTATTCTGAAACTTTCTTGGGTTTCAAACATTGGCAATTATGAAGTTTTTAAATATACTTTGTGTTCCAAAGAAAACACAACCTTGGATTAACCATCCAATTTTATCTATTCTACAAGGGTTGAATAATTTTGAAATATCCTTTATATTTTAGTGACTTTCTCCACCCACCTCTCAATTTAAACATAAAATTTGAAATATGGGACTTGGTGATTTAGATATAAGACCTTAGTGTACTCATAACCTTAATCCTCTTTCTACATTTGAGAAATAGGGTCTCTGACTGTGTGGGAGATCTAGACTTTGCTCATTAAATGTTAGATTTTGAAAACTATTGTATAGCTCAGGAATTTTGGAGTGTTAAATATATCATGCCTATCAGCCACACCACCCTGACATCCAAACTCATCGCATCTCAGAAGCTAAGCAGGGTTGGTCCTGGCTAATACTTGAGAGAGACTGCCTGGGAATAGCAGGTGCTGTTGGCTTGGGAGATGGACCCATCAGCCCACCCCTGAAACAATCAGCCATTGAAAACCCTATGAATAGCAGAGAAGCACTGACATAGTGTCGGGCATGGAACAGTGTAGGGGAGTGTTTTAGTCTGTTGTACATAGGGTCACTATGAGTCAGACCCAACTTAATGCACCTAACAACAACAACAACAAAATATGTCATCGGATGACCAACCATTTCAGTTTTCCCAGAAATGAGGAAGTTTATGAGAAGAGAAACTTCCAGTTTTAAAACCAAGACAGTCCTTATAAGAGTAAGACAAGTTATTCCCCCCAGTTTTTAATGCTGTTTGTCTTTCACCATTTTGCCTTGGATGTGAAACAGAGCAAAGAAGGGATTTTAGTAGAAAAGTTACTTTTATTGTTAAAAGTAACTTGACAAGTAGGTGAAATCCAAAAGAAAATGTAGGAAAGTAAATTTTAGCTACAAATGATTACAAGAAAACTTCCAAATTGAGGGGTCACTTTAAATTGTTTGTTTGGATACACAATATCCTGGAAGCTAGGTAGGATCCAACAGAGTATTGACCCCCAAGACAGAGTTTAAAATCTGTTCAACTGCAGAGGCAAAGGGCTAAAACTATGGAAGCATCAGATCTGAAGAGCACATGGGGTCCAATGAATTATAGGGTAATCCGGTTGTGATGATAGGTAGCAGGGCAGAGCAAGTGGGCCAGTACAAGGTAGATCAAAGTGAATAGTCCAGCGTAGAATCAGTGAGCAAAAACAGGGTATCTGAAGAATTTTTGTCTGTGATTTTATATCATTTTATTGTATAGGAGTAGGCCTTGAAGATGGGTATGACTTCCAGAGTAAAGGCACAGAGTAGAGCTATCTACAGTTCATGGAAAGTTGATTAAATGACCCCATATTCCCATGCATTTTTAATCTTAGAAAATCCAGATTCTGTTAAAGTGCTTAGTGTATTAATCTGTGACTTGATATCTTCATTTCTAAATTATGGATAAGTCAAACTTCAGAGGGTTAACATGAAGATTAAATTTAAGATGCAACATCATAAAACATTGAGCAGAGTGCCTGACACATAGGTCTTCTCAGTAAGTGGTAACTATTATAATTTTTTTGAGACAGGGTCTTATAATGTAACTCAGGCTGGCCTTGAACTTGTCATCCTTCTACCTGAGCCTCTTGGGTGCTGGGATTATAGGTGTGTACCACTACACACAGCATAGTAAATGTTAGCTATTATTATCCTGAAAATTCTTAAAATATATTTTCCTGAATCTAATTTTTCTTATAGAAAAGTTTTCTTATAACTTTCAAATTGTGGGCCTAATATTTTTAAACTGGTGATATTCCTCATAGTAAACATATTGCCTAATTATTGATGGTTGGTATGGACATTTCATTTCTCCTTATAATTATTTTTGATATGACCTCAGTAGCAATAGCTTTCTTATGTGCATAATTTAAAGTTTCACTAAATGAAGTTTACATTGCATTTCAAATTTCTTTGCATAACATTCTCCTTAACATTCAGATTTATTAGTGTAAACCTCTTTGAGTCAATTGGGATATAACACTAAATCATATTAATGACATAAACCCAACTCATTGAACTTAGATGCTTTATAAACATGAATCATCACATAGGACTACCTCCATATTTAATTATTTACAATTTATAGTAACTATGATTTGAAATTTATTTCACTAATTTAAGGCACCTCATTTTAAAACATTCCACATTAGCAATTGTATTCCAATATGTGAATTTTGGGGGAACATATTCAGATCATATAAATAGGTCTGCAAATATTCTCTGTAAATGACGACACAGTGAATATTTTAGGCTTTCTGAGTTTTCTGGTTTCTATTACAACTATTCAACTCCACTTTAGTAGCATGGAAACAGCCATAGGTAATATGTAAATGCATGATCTTGGCTGTGATTCAGTAAACTTTTGTTTGACAAAACAGACAATTGGTGGATTTGGCTTTTAGGCTATATTTTTCCCAACGCTGCCTGTCCTGGGTGACTAGTAATGACCTGATTGAAAAATACAAAGAAATGTTCTTGGTGTTCTTCTTCCTTCAGCAGCATCTTGGAAAGAGCTCAGTTCTCAAAGGAAATGAGCAGTTATTAAAGCAGTGTTTCTCAAACTTTTTTAGGCTCACAATGATTGCTTATTCTATTTTTTATCATATCCCTAGCAACTAAGATTATTTGTAGAGCAATTTCCTCCCAAATTCCATATACTTACCACTGGGATTTCATGAGATCATTTTAGGTAATGTACTTACAAACATTATAAAATATTTTAAGTTATAATAGCCCTTAAAATCCACATCTTAATAGATCTCATTATTCCTTATGGTGCTAAGTAAAAAGAAGTATGTTGATTAAATGATATAAATGAAACATAAATGATAGAAACAGGAAGCTGTTGAAGAATGTTACTCTCAGTTGTATTCACTATCATATCTACACATCTTTTGAGTGTGTTTTTTCAAACTATTGTTGTTAACTGCCATCAAGTCTGGTCCTACTCACAGCAACCCTACGTACAACAGATGAAACACTACCAGCCACTGTGCCATTCCTGGCACTATTGTCAACCCTTCTCTGCTACTCATAGGGTTTTCAATTGCTTATTGTTTCACAAATGGGTTGCTGGGTCCTTCTCCCAAGCCTACAGTACCTGGTATGCCAAGATGGTCTCCTTTCCAAGTACTAACCAGCCCTAACCCTGCTTAGCTTCTGAGATCTGATGAGATCAAATGCCAGGATGGTACAACTGTAGATGTTCAAACTATACATGATTTCTTATTCCTTTCTCCATGCCTCATCCTTTCCCAAAATAGAAGATTTTTTTTTAATACAGTGCTTTATTTTCAAACATAGAAGCCTTAACTCACATTCTAACAGGTTATCTCTGGATTTTTTTAGTGAATGTCAAGTAGAAGTAGAAATAGGACATGGGGATGCATGCCTGTAATCCCAGCAATCATGAGGCTGAGGCAGGAGGATTGCCAGTTCAATGGCAGCCTGGGCTACATGCTGAGACCCTGTCTCAAAAAAAAAATGTAGAAGTAGAGTTTTCAGTGGTCTGTAACAGTCTTAGTAGTCACTAGAGGTTTATCATTCATACATTTTATAATTATGATCCATATTTGTGCCTATTCCCAAGAAAGGGGATCCAGCTGAATGCAAAAACTATCGAATGATATTAATACTACATGCAAACAAAATTTTACTAAAAATCATTCAAAAGCAACTGCAGCAGTATCTAGACAGGGAACTACCAGAAAATCAAGGCAGATTCAGAAGAGGGTGGAGAATCAGGGACATCATTGCTGATGTCAGATAGGTATTAGCCTGAAGCAAAGAATATGGGGAACATGCCTATCTATGCTTTATAGATTATGAAAAGGCATCTGACTGTGTGGATCATAACAAATTATGGATAATATTGCTAAGAATGGGAATGCCAGAGTACCTAGTTGTCCTCATCAGAAATCTGTACATGAACAAGGAGGCAGTCATTTGAACAGAACAAGGAAATACTGCTGGGTTTAAAGTAATGAAAGGTGTGTGTCAGGGCTGTATCCTTTCACCATATCACTTCAATTTATATGCTGAGCAAATAATCCAAGATGCTGGACTTTATGAATAAGAACGCAGCATCAGGATAGGAAGAAGACTCATTAACAACCTGGGTTATACAGATGACATAACTCTGCTTGCTGAAAGCGAAGAAGATTTGAAACATTTACTGATGAAGGTCAAAGAACATAGCCTACAGTATGGATTGTGACTAAACATCAACAAAACAAAAATCTTTATAACTGAGTCAGTATGCAACTTCACAATAAATGGGGAAAATATTGAGGCTGCCCACGATTTTGCTTTACTTGGTTATACAATCAACACCTGTTGGGGATTCCTAAAAAGAACCCCCTAATTAGGGTCTCTCTGACCAGCCTGAGGGAGTGACCTCTGGATGACCCCAGGCCACATTCTATTCACTCATTTTTCCCCCCTCCCATCAAGTGGTCAAAGATGGCCCCTGACCAGGTAGACCCCGTCCTAACCACCTCTACCCTGATTAGTCACCCCAAGCCTCCTAATTGGCTCCTAAAGGAATGTATATGATTGGACCCCTTCACACCTTGCCCACCAATCCAATATGCACCCAAAAATCACCCTATTTGAATAACTGTCCCACCTGGCAGGTATGACAGGTAAACTGTCACACCTGTCAGGGAATGAGCCCTGATTGGCTGCTCCTAGTACACACACCCCTTCCAGGAGCCTCTTTATATAGCCTATATAAAGAGGCTCCTGGAACCCACCTTCACCTGCTCCATTCTCCACTTGCTATATGGACCCCATCACCTTGAACCAGTGCTGCCAAATTCTGAAGCAGACTACAATCAATCCAGCGTATCAAGCCCAGGGGCTCCAGAGTGCTGAAGGCAACTAGCAAGGCACAAAGCACCCTCCAGTTCCTCCTAACCCTGGGAAGGAGGAGGGTAGAGAAGGTGAGCTGTGAGAGTCAAGACCAGCAGACCTCCTGCATCTTCTTAGAAACATTTGAGCTGTAGCCTTGCCAGCTGTAACCATTAAGGCAGCAGCATTCTATGCTGCTGGCCTTGAGTTGCCACTTGTAAAGGGCTGCTTGCTGGTTATCCCTCTCTGAGGGAGCAACCCAATAAACATTTCCAATCTTTTTTTCTATAGAAGCTCTCCTGAGGTCCTTCTTTGGCACCTCTAGTCAATCCTGATACCCATCTGGTGTCAGGGCAAGGCTCTGACCTTAGCCAGGACTGAGCTGAACCCCGCTGAACACCTATGGAAACAGCAGTCAAGAAATCAAAAGATGCATTGCTTTGGGAAAAGCTGTGACAAAATATCTCTTTAAAGTATTGAAAAGTAAATATGTTACATTGAAGACAAAGGTGTGTCTGACTCATGCCATGGTATCTTCAGTTGCATCATATGGTTGTGAAAGCTGGACATTGAACAAGGGAGACAGGAGAACAATCAATGCTTTTGAATTATGGTACTAGAGACAAATATTGAACATCCCATGGACTTCCAAAACAAACAACATATCTGTCCTGGAAGTGCAACCAGAGTGCTCTTTGGAAGCAAGGATGGCTAGACTGTGTCTTACTTATTTTGGACATGTAATCAGGGGGGACCAATCCCTGGAGAAAGACATCATGTATGAGAAAGTGGTAGGCCACCAACAAAAAAAATGAAAGCCCTCCACTAGATGGTGTGCCTGGCACAGAATCAGGGAGTGTTTTGTTCTGCTATACATAGGGTTGTTATGATTTGAACTTGACTCGATGGCACATAACCACAACAACTATCGTGCAAATATCTGGGAGGTAGGTTTCCCCATTCAATCTACTCTGAGAATCAGCTATGCTAAAGAAATCTAATTCTAGATTTTATATTATGTGGGTTTTTTGATGTTCAGTGGATGAAGTACACGTGACTGGTTCTTTGCCCCAGTAGCTTAAATTGGTCATGTGGTACTTGACACCACCACTGTCTCCTATTCACGTGGCCAAGTTAAAGCCAACAGCTCATTTAATAAGGCAGCTCTTTCTCTTGTTCTGTTTTGCCAATGGTGCTACTTTCCTGTTACTCAGACTGAATACTTAGACCACATTTACGTTATTTTTCTCTGAGGATGATTCTGCATAATTATTCTAAGTGTTTCTATCATCCAAAGACTCTTGATTCTATTATCTGTGTTAGAATGCTTATTTAATAGTTGTTTGTTAGGAAGACATCAGGAAAGAGTGTCTCTTATTGCTCTCTCATCATCTAGTCTATTCTTTCTCTGAATAAGTAAATATTACTACTTTTAGATAAATCTTCCTAAGGCACAAAACTAATAAGGCATGCCCATGTTTCAGTACTTGAATTGGCTAAGCATTGCCTAATAAATAATTTCTAAACTTATCAGTA
>VMDO01042251.1:0-10674 GCA_007922755.1 Pedetes capensis | reverse complement strand
GAAATAGAAATTTAAGGCTCAGGAAGATTAAGCAAAATGCCCCAAGTATAGGGGGTGGGTATGAAATTGAGCTATTTTCACTCCAAATTGCAACCCCTTATGCATAATGCATTTACCTACATCTCCTACATTCTCTGAAAAATAGGGTTTGAAAAATAAAGCATTTGTCTGAAGATATCCAATAATGTCTAAACAGGATACAGCTTAAAAATATAAATAGGACCAAATACCATGGTGCACATCTGTAATACCAGGGTCTTGGGAGGCAAAGACAGAAGGATCACAAGTTTGAGGCCAGAGGCAAGCCTGCCTAACTTAGCATAACTCTGTCTCATGATAAAACAATAAAAGAGGGCTGGAGGAGCAGCTTGGTGGCAGAGCACTTGCAAGATATGAGTGAGGCCCTGACTTCAAACTCTCAGTACCTCATCCGAAAATACAAATCTGTTGTTGTTGTTAGGTGCCTTCCAGTCAGTATCCAACTCATAGCCACCCTAGGTACAGCAGGCGAAACACCATTATTAGTGCTTCTCTGCTATTCATAGGGTTTTCAATAGTGGATTGATTTTTTGGAGTTAGTTGCTGGGTCTTTCTCCCAAGCCTGCAGCACCTGGTGTTCCCACGTGGTCTCCCATCCTAGTACTAACCAGGCATGACCATGCTTAGCTTCTGAGATCTGATGGGGTCAGTCCCCACAGTGGAATAGCTACAGGTTAAAAGACAAATTGTTGTTGTTGTCAGGTGCCATCAAGTCAGTGTCCAGCTCATAGTGACCCAACATACAACAGGCAAAACACTATTGTCAGTGCTTCTCTGCTATTCATAGGATTTTCAATGGCAAATTGATTTTGGGTAATGGGTTGCTGGGTTCTTCTCCAAAGCCTGTAGCATCTGGTATTCCCAGGCAGTCTCCCATTCAAGTACTAACCAGACCCAAACCTGCTTAGCTTCCAAGATCAGTGCTACACCTGTAGGCAAAAGATAAATTGTTGTTGTTGTTAGGTGCCATCGAGTCGGTATCTGACTCATAGCAACCCTCATAGGGTTTTCAATGGCTGAATGTTTCGCGATTGCCTTGGGAGTGGATTGCCAGGTCCTTCTCCTATTTGTGCGGTGCTGGGAATTGAACTTGGGACCTCAGAGACTGCAGCACAGTGCTCTACCAACTGAGCCAAATTCCAGCCCCCAAAACACAAATAGGCAGGTATAAATATAGTATAATTCTGGATGCCATGGTGCACACCTGTAATCCCAATGACTTGGGAGGCTGAGAAAGGAGGCTCAAAAGTTTGAGTCCAGAGGTGGCCTGTGCAATTTAGAGAGAAACACTGTCTCAAAATACAAAATAAAGAAAAGGGCTGGGTATATAGCTCAGTGATAGAACCCTTGCATAGGAAGCACGAGGCCCAAGGTTCAACTCTCTGAGTCCTGAGAATGAAAAAAGTATTACTTCATTTTCTTTTCCTTCTTGACAGATTCATTCCTTTAATGGAAGTGAATTTCAGTGCATTCAGCTGGAAATTTCCTTGGTCTGTCCCTCACATATTAGTCAGTTGCCTGCATGCCTTGAGGCTGTTTCATCACCAATAAGAAGGTTACTGGGCTAGGCAGGTGGCTTTCTAACTATGACATATGAAAGCTCTATGCTTAGTACTTTGCAATCCAACGTAAAGGAGAGGACTGACCCAATAATCTCAGTTCATAGTCCATACATATACTTTTGAACATATGAGGGGTGATCAAAAATGATAGATGAACCTATAGATAAAAATATTACAGTAAGAGATGCATTGCCATTAATCCCCATCAACATACTACTCCAGCTTTGGAACACACTTATCCACCTGCTGAGGCAGTCTGGGAGTCCATCTTCCTTTAGCTTCATCCTCCATCAGGACAATGCTTGGTATAGACAGCTCTGTATAGCAATTTCTGTCAAATAAAAACATTATGTACATGTATGTGTATTGTTCACTTTATTCACAGCATCTGGCACTGTTTGACTTACGGTTTCTGTTCAAAGTCAAAATGACCATGAAATGTAAATGCTTTGAACTGATTCAGGACTTTGAGACAGCCAAAACAGTGCAATTAAACATGTTGAGGAAAGAGGACTTCCAGAACAGCTCAGGAAGTGGTGAAAGTGATGGGATAAGTGTGTTGGAAGACACGGGCAGTATTTTGAGGAGAATTTATGGCACTGTGTCTGTCACTGTAATAAATTTTTTATGTAAATGTTCACAACTTTTGATCCCACCTCATATTATCTGTTTCATATAGTATAGTTCATATAGTTCAATGTAATATCTTATTTATGTTAAGTTTATCTTACAAAAATAATTTAAACCACATGAATGTATGATCATAACAGCAAATATAGCTTAAAGAGTATTGTGGTGGATTCATCCACACTTTCTTCATATTCTGAATTTTTATGTGATTAAAATAGAAGCTAGACCATATGCAATTGTGCATACCTAAAATCCTAGTGACTCAGGAGGCAGAGACAGGAGTATCACAAGTCAGAGGCCAGAGGCAGGCGGTATAACTTAGTAAGATCCTGTTTCAAGATAGTGAAATTTTTAAAAAAGGATGGAGGTGTAGCTCAGTGGTAAAGTGCTGGCAAAGTATATGTGAGGGTCTGGTTTAAGCTTCCAGTACTGGGGAAAAAAAGAGATAGAAAGGAAGAAAGAAAGAAAGAAAGAAAGAAAGAAAGAAAGAAAGAAAGAAAGAAAGAAAGAAGAGAAAGAGAAAGAAAGAAAGAGGGAGGGATGGAGGGAGAAAGAAAAAGTAAAAAATAGACGCTATAATTTCAAGCTTCTTGTTTGGTAGCTTATTGTTGCCACCCAAAATCTTGAGAAGTAAAATTTGAAATATATGTCCCATCTCCCATGTCACTGGAATTTCAGACATTACTCATTTCACCTAGCTTGTTCCTCTAATCTTAAGGATACACAATTTTTAAAATGTTTCTATAGAAAACGACATGCTTTGGTAGGAAAACATTAACTTTCATGTATCTGTTTCAGCATATATATGATTTACACTGGATTATAGAGTATGAGTATGGAAAAAAAAACTTTCTTTGGCATCAGATTATACTAGCCACTGAATCATGATTCACTGTGAATACCCATACAAATCATCTGCACTCTCAGAGCTGCAACTTCTTCCCTTGTAATATCATAAATGTAACAATTATTGAACATATTATAGAAATTAAGTGAAATTTTATTTTTCTTTTCCTTTCTTTTCTTTTCTTTTCTTTCTTTTCTATTTTTTATACAGAAGTTGGAGTTTGGACTCTGAATTTTATGCATATTTTTACTTTACAAGTGCTCTACCACTGGGCTGCACCCCCAAGCCCTCTTCTGTTCTTTATCTTAAGTCAGGGTCTCACTAAACTACACAGGCTGCCTTGGCATTGACCTTGCAGTCTTCCTACATCTGTCTCCCAAGGCCCTGAGATTACAGGCATGTGCTACCATGCTTGGATGAAATTGTATTTTCAAACACACACACACACACACACACACACACACACACACACACACACACATACACACATAATTTTTTCAAGAATTTTGAGTGCCAAATAACCTTGGAAGATACATATAGTGTCTCTAGAGCAGAGAGCAGGTTTGTTTGTTGTCACTTAAAACATGGATAATGGCTCCTTCCAGAGCAATATTTGGGAAGGCTCCCCTACTGCTCATTACAAAAGAGATTCATCCCTTAATCTGGAGACTCCCTGCTGTTGTTGTTGTTGCTGTTGTTGTTATTGTTGTTGTTGTTGTTAGGTTGTTAGGTGTTGTCCAGTTGGTATCCGACTCATAGTGACCCTCATAGGGTTTTCTTTTTTTTTTTTATTAGAAATTTTTAATGTACATCATAATGTGATTCATTTTGACATGCTTTTCGTTGTGACAATTTTCATATATGCAATTTGATAAGCATTATTCATATAGGTTACCCCTTACCCTCCTCTATGTTTCCCCCCTCCCCCCTTCCTATCTAATAGGGTTTTCAATGGGCGAATGCTTTGGGATTGCTTTGGGAGTGGATTGCCAGGCCCTTCTCCCATTTTTGTGGTGCTGGTAGTTGAACTCAGAGCCTCAGAAACTGCAGCACAGCGCCCTACCCACTGAGCTAAATCCCAGCCCGTTTTGTTGTTGTTAGGTGCCATCAAATCAGTGTCTGACTCATAGCAACCCCATGTACAACAGATGAAACACTATTGTCAGTGCTTCTCTGCTGTTCATGGGGTTTTCAATGACAGGTTGATTTTTGTGAGTGGGTTTCCTGGTCCTTCTCCCATGCCTACAGAACCTGGTTTGCCCAGGAAGTCTCCAGTCCAAGTACTAACCATGTCCGACCCTGCTTAGCTTCCAAGATCTGATGGGATCAGACACTGAAGCATAAAATAAATTATTTTTTGCACAGTTGTTCCTGGGTTCATCTTTCTGGTGACTTCATAAAACTAGCAGGACACAGAGAACTGATGCACACATGACACACTGATGTCTGTGCTGTGAGTAATAAATTCCTGTCTCTGATCCAGGGGTCTTGTGTCTTCTGTCAATATCCATGAAACTACAGAAGGAAAGTGAGAAAAAAATCTCAAATCCTTCACCATTCTTATGACACTTAGATCTGATTGTGTTATCAGAAATTAGAGCAAACAAACTGTGTGTCTATGAACTGGTACATGAGTGGGCAAATGTGGTGTAACCATACATTGTAATGTTATTCAGCCAGAATAAGAAATGAAGCACTGTTCTAGGCTATGATATAGGTGAACCTTGAAAACATTATGCTAAGTGAAAGAAAGCAGAAACATACTGTATGATTAAATTTATAGGAAAGATTTACATAAACAAATCCATAGAGACAAAAAATAGATTAGTGGTTTTCAGGACTTGGGGTGCAGGTTGATTCTGACTGCTAATAGGTACGGGGTTTCTTTTCTGGGTGACGGAAAAGTTCTTGAAATCGAATGACATTTGTTCAACATATTGACTATACAAAAAAACATTAAATGTAAAATTTAAAATGATGAAGTTTATATTATGTGAACTATATTTCAAAAATATTTTTAAAAGTAGGAAGAGGCAGAGAGGGGGGGAGAGAGAGAAATAATTTATGTTGCTAAAAAATCATGGATTTGAGACCAATGGATAAGCATTTGAATTCCCATTCTGTCTTTTATCATTAGCCCCCAAAACATCACCTCTCTGATATAAGCAAGTGCTTGTCACCTAAAGTGAAGTGCACAGAAGCCAATATTATGGCACTGGGATTTTACAGAAAGGAAAGACTTTATTGTGCTAACTGACAAAATGGTCAGTATCCATAAGCTCAAGACTGCCTTCCTCATTGTTGTTGTTGTCCGTAGGTACTGTTTAGTTGGATCTGCCTCATAGTGACCCTATGTAAAACAAAATGAAACACTCCCCAATTCTGTGCAAGGCACAGAATATTTTTTGTGATTAAGCCCATTGTTGCAGGCACTGTGTCAATTCATCTGGTTGAGGGGCTCCCTTTTTTTCCTTGACCTATCACTGTATCAAACATGATGTCTTTCTCCAGGGATTGGTTGCTCCAGACAGCATGTCCAAAATATGTAACACAGTATAACCATCTTTGCTTCCAAGGAGTAATCTGGTTGCACTTTTTCTAGGGTGGATCTGTTGGTTCTTTGGATAGTTCATGGTTTTTCCAATATTCATTTTACTCACCATAATTCAAAGGCATTAATTCTTCTTCTGTCTCCCTTATTCAATGCACAGCTTTCGCAACCATATCATGTGACTGAAAATACCATGGCACTGGCAGGTAGTAAGCATTGTTAAACCATTTTTGAATACTGATAAATTCAGTGTTAATGTAAATGATAATAACTTAGTGTGAGCTCTCTCCTTCTGATATTTATTTTTTTTTCCTGTAAATTAGTTAAAATGTTCTGAAAATGAGTAATTTGAGCCTCTAATTGATATCTGTTAGACTTCTCCCCATGTCGTGGCTCCCTTAAGTGAACATCTATCAGCAAGGAGCCAGCTGGGCTGCCTTTATGCAGGCACCAACTGTTTTGAACACTGCACAGACACCTTAAAGAAATTACATGCTGGCTCCTGAAAGCATGACCCTACCCACAAGTCTTTCACGTAGTTTAAGACAGACTTTCCCTGCAAGTATTTCTACCCAGGCCAGATGGGGAGCACTTTTCCTGGTGGCAGATCAGGGGACTGTTGTAACTGGAGAAAAAGGGAGAATGGCTTGATTAGTGTGTACATAGCTTTCATTTGCCTGAAACTCTGCTGTAATTGCTGAATACAGTCCTTTTCTGGCTATATAACCATGCTGTTCAGCTCACTTTGTGAATTGTCTGGGAGAAACACTCCTGTGCTTCCCCTTGGTGTTACAATGTTAGACCCAGTAAAAGGCTTCTCTGTAGTGTCCTCTTTTTCCCTACTTTTGATCCTCATCCTTAGCAGCGAGTGCTGAGTGAACTGGTAAAAGGAAAAGAGAAGGAAGTATCAGTGATGGGAACAGCAGGCAGCGGCAGCAGAAGTGACAGTGGCAGTGGAGACAATGGCAGTGGTGGCAGCAGTAATAAAAGTTGTGGCAGTAGCAGCAATGACCAAAATGGCAGCAGTGGGGGTTGAAGCAATAGCTAGTGGCAGCAGTGGAAGAAGCATCAGCAAAAAGTAGCAACTGCTACTGCTCCAGCAATGGGAGCAGTGACAATTGCAATAGTGTCATGAGGCAGCTAAAGAGATCCAGAAACCCATTAGGCCTTAGGGACCAAAGGTCTCAGACTCTCTAGGCTGGTGAGCTGTAATGCTAACCTCTGCATAGGGCTGGAGAATTCCAATACCTAAGCCCAGGAGTTGAAATGCTAGCAACAATCAAGGGCTGGGGAATCCCAACTTCCCAGGCCTGCACAAGATGTGTAACATTTGTCTTGAAACTAAGGGGACAAGTCTGTAAGGTTTCCAAGAGAGCTGTGACTCTAGAACATCCCACCTGTTGCTACTTGTAACAGGCTTCTGCTGCTGCTCACTATTCTCAGAAGCCAAAGATTACAAAAGCTGCCAAGTACTTGCACTGGAAATACTTTTTCTCACCTCTCCATGAATGCTGTCTAGGTAGAGCTAAAGGACCCCAGCCAGATGCTTAGTGACACAAATACACACCCAGGGTTACCAGGAGTCCACTACATTTTGCAAAAATATTTCTCTTGCCAACATTTAAATAAATATATTAAATGTTTATGTTTCTACATATAATTGGAAGTATTCTTTCTCATGTTCAGTTCTAGAGTGAGAATAACACACTGTCAACAGAATTTACATGCAGATAACTTTTTAGTGTACTTTAGTGGGGAGAATTTGGAAAATTAAATTGTGCTGAGAATATATTTCATATCACTTTTCTGGCTGTGGACCATGTTGATTCTATGAAGTGGGGCATCATTTTGTAGTCAAGATGGCACTATCACAAAACTTTGTTTAATTAAAACAGTTTTCATTATGTTTTCATAAAACAATGGAATTCTTTCCTTGATAAAAGTAAGCTACATTAGTAGAATATCATAAAGGTTAAATATTACTGGATAGGCATGAAAGCAACATAGTAGATTAGTGTTAGGTGGTAGGACAGATTAATAAAGGACATGTGAAGACATCTAGATGCTCAGTCTACATAAAAACTCATACTTATTTGAAATTAAATCGACTTTACTCACCTTCGTTCTAAATGAAGCACATTTTTACACAGTTGTAGAAATCCTAAATGGCCCCTCATGAATCAATGCTTTTAAAATATTTAGATATTATGGTAGTTATTCTTCATGGCATTTAGAAAGGAGCTCTCAGGGTCCACCCCTCTTTTACAAAGTAGTCCTAGTAAGAAAAGGAAAGTTGAGATGTCAAAGACAAAAACATAAAAATATGCATGGCTGGTTAGCAAAGGGCAAGACAAAAGGCATCAGTGGACTTTAAAAGATGCAGAGACTAAGACTGATCAGCCTATGAAAGAGATACTGTAGGAAAATAACCAACATTTTTAAAGGCATAGAATATCTTTTTTCCCCATGTGGTTATTGTTAGTCAAATCCTATTTTTCAAGGTCCCCTTTTCTATTCATCTCTTGTCCTTTACCTACTGAGTGTTTTCTCCTTTCTGTGGCTCCCATGAAACACCTTCTGTCCTTGTTTCTCTACATATAATTTTTTACCATCCAATCTCTTCTTTCTGTATGGGATTTATGCCTTTTGCCAATTTCCCTGATTGGATTCAGGGACCCAGTTTCTCAACAGCCCACTTGGGAATGTCCAGGCAGGGGCCCAAACCTGACAGCGGCCAGTACTGAGGGGTGTGGGCAGAGGCTCCATACCTGCTTCAGCTCAATGCTTGTTGGATGTGAGCAGCCCTGGAGGATATAGGAGGGGTCCTTGGAGAGAGTTTCACTGTGCCGGTTATAAATGCTACCTAGACCTCTCTGTGTTTTAATCCCTCATACAATGACTGCAGACCCTGAACCAGTTCCAAATACACCAAGTTGAATGACTATAATGTCAAAGGAAGAAACAGCTGCTTGGGAAAAGACGCTGTGGCCTTGAAACATGTCTCCAATGGTGTATAAACACTTATTTCCTCAAATGATTCTCTGAAACCCAGTGCACATTAAACAAGTCTGAGATAGGAGAATAATTCCTAAAGTTCTTCAGGTAACTATCTAAAATTTTGCAGATTCGTATTTATTTCCCATAATTATTTTTTATATTGCAAGAAAAAATTATTTTGCAACTATAGTAGTACTAGCTTGCTAGGGCTGTTGTAACAAAATAACACAAACTGGGTGATTTAAAAAGCAGAAATATATCTTCTCCAAATGTATTTACAGGCTACAAGTACAAGATGAATGTTTTGGTGAATGTGGATACTTCTGAGGTCAGGAGGGAAGGATCTATTTCATGCCTTGATCTTTGGCTGCAGATTACTTTCTTCCCCCTGGGAGTTCACATCATTTTCGTCTGTCTGTATCTGTGTGCTAATATTCTCTTCTTATAAGAGGATCAGTCATACTTCATATAAGAACACCAGAGTGGTCACTAATGTTAACCCAATTATCTTCAGAAAGAGTCTATCTCTAAATGTCAAATTTTGAGGTATTGGAGATTAGGACTTCAATATATCGATTTGAAAAGGTTATAATTAATTCAATTATAGGTAGTGAAGGTAGTAATATGACATTTAATTTCAAATATATTTAAATAAACATTTAGTTAAAATTATTAAGTAAGGAGTAACTCTATATAAAGCAATTTTATGCTTGTCTATCAGGAAGCAGTAAATAAAGATTAGTTCTCCACTCTAAGATTTAAAATATCCCATCAGAAATGCAGGAGAACCCAGGTAATCAGGGTAGGGGACATGCTAGTCTACTGAAATCTCACAATTAAAGTTTACAGGGGTCATAAAACTGTGTCTGCATAAAATAGGCATTCAAGAAATATTTGTTGAATGAATAAAGAGTTCTCCATTACAGCTGTTTATTTGTCATGAATCCTTTTCATCGAATAGGTGCTAGCAATAATTACATATATATGTATATATACATATATATTAATATATATGCATATATATAGATATGTGTGTATATATATGTATATATATGTGTGTGTATGTGTATATATATATATATATATATATATATATATGTAGCCTGCAGCCATAGCCCTGTGGCATCCAATCCTTTCAGATCTCAGAAGCTAAACAGGGTCGGGCCTGGTTAGTACTTGCATGGGAAACCGCCTAAGAACACCAAGTTCTGTAGGATTGGGAGACAGACTCAGCAACCCAGTCCCAAAAATCAATCCACCATTGAAAAACCTGTGAACAGCAGAGAAGCACTGACAATAGTCTTTCGCCTGCTGTATGTAGGGTTGCTATGAGTTGG
This sequence comes from Pedetes capensis, assembly GCA_007922755.1. Lineage (NCBI taxonomy): Eukaryota > Metazoa > Chordata > Mammalia > Rodentia > Pedetidae > Pedetes > Pedetes capensis. Next base: position 711 of record VMDO01042251.1, on the reverse strand, counting down.
ATACCTACTTGATGGCACCTAACAACAAACAACATATATATATATATATATATATATATATATATATATATATATATGAGTTCAAAAGCATCAATTTGAATTGTGGTGCTGGAAATGTCTATTGAATATACCATGGACTGCCAAAAAAATCAACAAATCTGTCCTAGAAGAAGTACAACCAGAGTGCTCCTTGGAAGCAAGAATGGCCAGACTGCATCTTACATATTTTGGACATGTAGTCAGGAGACATCAGTCCCTGGAGAAGGGCATCATGGTTGGAAGAGTGGCAGGTCAATGCAAAAGAGGAAAACCCTCCACCAGATGGATTGACACAGTGTCTGCAACAATGGGCTTAACCATAAATAAGATTGTTTTCCTGGCACAGAATCGGCAAATGTTTCAATCTGCTGTACATAGGGTCGCTATGAGTCACACTCGATACCATGGCCCCTAACAACAACAGCAACATATATGTGTGTGTGTGTGTGTGTGTGTGTATAATGTAAGCATATGTATATACTTATATATAAGTATATGTATGTGTATATATATGTGTGTGTATATATATGTGTGTATATATATACACATACATATATATGCACATACACATACATATATATACACACACAAACACACAGAGGATGTGTGTGTGTGTGTGTGTGTGTGTGTGTGTGTACACACATATACAGACAGTGCCAAAAAATGTATATA
>VMDO01042250.1:0-10666 GCA_007922755.1 Pedetes capensis | reverse complement strand
ATATAGTAAAAGATAGAGAAGACTTGGATGGGAAACTTAGATAGGAAGGGGGGAGGGGGGAAACATAGAGGAGGGTAAGGGGTAACCTATATGAATAATGCTTATCAAATTGCATATATGAAAATTGTCACAACGAAAAGCATGTCAAAATGAATCACATTATGATGTACATTAAAAATTTCTAAAAAAAAAAAAAAAAGACTGATTCTTTTACATGCTGGCTGAATGTTTTCAGATAGCCTTGACTTGACCTTTCTATCTAACTAATTGAAATCTAAATAGTGACCTTTCTCTGCTTCAATTGATGTACTTGCTTTTTAGGTTGAAAACCCATAGTTTGTGGTTTGTAATCAAGTTTCCTTATGTATTTTCTTCTGTTCTTTTTTCTCCAGTGATTCCTTCCAAGAGATAATCACAGGCCTGAGTGCTTGGCCGCCCTGGGGCTGCAGGTTGGGGGCTCTGCTTTCCTTTGGCTCTACCTGCTCTGCTCCTGCTCCGAGCTGACATCCTGCTGCTGGTAGACCCTTGTGACTCTCCTGTGGAGTTCTGAGAATCACAGTTGGTTGGTTTCTTTCTCATGGCCCACTCATGCCCAAGCCAGAAGGTGGTTTATCCCCTATTGAGAATGCTCTGGTCCTTGACTCCTCAGATTTGGAGAGGAAGAATCCAGCCCATGCATCAGTTTCCCACTGCTCCCCAAGGGCTGGTATGATCTCCTATCAGTGACTTCAACTGGCATCCCAAGGCTTTTGCTCTTTCTGCAGCTCCCCAAACCTTCATCTGGCCTGAATGGGAGATTTCTGAGTTCCCTTTTTCCAAAGAGATCTAAGCAAATTTGAGGTTTAGCTCGGACACTCCACACCTGCTTACCTGGGAGGGGTGGCTTATCTTGGGCTGCTGATGAAACAATTGAGCAGCAAGGACACAGTCACAGCCATTTTCTCAGAAATATTCTAATCGTGACATTTTCATTTTGGGTTGTTTGCTGGTCTTCCTTGTATGATGTTTTCAAGAAGGATTCATAATATGGTGTGTTTTCTAAGCATTTGAACATCTGAAATTGTCTTTGGTTTTTCTTACATGTCATCTGCATTACACACGTTGTTAGAGTCCAATCCTGATGTCACATTCTTCATAAAGTCCAGCTTCTCGGATTATTTGCTCAGCATACAGATTGAAGAGGTATGGTGAAAAGATATAGCCCTGATCCACACCTCTCCTGACTTTAAACCAGGCAGTGCTTCCTTGTTCTGTTTTAATGACTGCTACTTGGCCAATGTATAGATTCCTCATAAGTAAAATTAAGTGCTCTGGTATTCCCATTATTTTCAATGTGATCTATAATTTGTTGTGATCCACACAGTCAAATGCCTTTGCATGGTCAATAAAATAGATAGACATCCTTTTGGTATTTTCTGCTTTCAGCTAATAGCCATCTGACATTAACAGTGATGTCCCTGGTTCCATGCCTTCTTCTGAATCCAGCTTCAATTCCTGGCAGTTCCCTGTCAAAATACTATTGCAGTTGCCTTTGAGTGATCTTTAGCAAAATTTTACTTACATGAAATATTAATGATTGTTTTTGTTTTTGCTACGTGCCTTCAAGTCGATATCCGACTCATAGCAGCCCTATGTACAACAGGCAAAGCACTATTGTCAGTGCTTCTCTGCTGCTTATAGGGTTTTCAATGGCGGATTGATTTCTGGGAGTGGGTTGCTGGGTCCGTCTTCCAAGCCTACAGCATCTGGTGTTCACAGGCGGACTCCCATCCAAGTACTAACCAGGCCCGACTCTGCTTAGCTTCTGAGATCTGACAGGATCGGATGCCACAGGGCTATAGTTGCAGGCATATTAATGGTACCATTTGATAATTTCCACATTTCGTTGGACCCCCTTTCTTGGGAACAGGCAAAAATATGGATTTCCTCTAGTCTGTTGGCCAAGTAACTGTTTTCCAAATCTCTTAGCATAAACAAGTGAGCTCCTCCAGTGCAGCATGTGTTTGCTGAAAAGTCTCTATTGGTATTCCATCAGTTCCTGGAGCCTTGTGTTTTGCCAGTTCCTTTAAGGCAACTTCCACTTCTTCCATCAGTACAATTGGTTTCTGATCATATGCGGTCTTTTCAAATGGCTCTTTTTGGTATAATGACTCTGTGTATTCCTTCCATCTTTTTTTGATGTTTCCTGCACCGGTTAATATTTTCCCTATAGAGTCCTTCACTATTGCCACTCGAGGCTTAAATTTTTTCTTCAATCCTTGAAGCTTGAGAAAAACAGAGTGTGTTCTTCCCTTTTGGTTTTCTATCTCCAGCCTTTTGCACATATCATAATATTTTGTCTTCTTGAGCTGCCCTTTGAACTCTTGTGTTTAGTTCTTTAGCTTCATCATGTCTTCCTTTTACTTTATCTGCTCAACATTCAAGGGCAAGTTTCATAGTCTCTTTTGACATGTAATTTGGACTTCTCTTTTCTCTTTTGTTTAATAACCTTTTGCTTTCCTCATAAATTCATCAAAAAATGGAAATTATTAAACTTATTTTCATGTTTTTGAAAGTTGTCTTTTAAAATATTTAAAATTATTTTTCAAATTAAGAAATGAATATAATATCTTAATTTTAAGTAAAAAATTAAATAATTTAGAAACTATTAAAGTGTTGTAAATGATTTATAAGAATGGAATTATGCAATCCTACTGTTTATTGTTTATCTTGTTGCCAATATGAGGGATCAACAACATACTTCACTTTTTTGGGAGGTGGGCATGGTATTGAGGATGAAGCCCAGGGCCTTGTACATGCTAGGCAGGTGCCCTGCCACTCAGCTACATCTCCAGCCCTTGTGGATTTTTTTTTTTTTTTTTTTTTTTTTTTTTTTTTTTTTTTTTTTTTTTTTTTTTTTTTTTTTTTTTTTTTTTTTTTTTTTTTTTTTTTTTTTTTATGAGACAGAGTCCAGCTATGTAGCCAAGGCTGGCCTTCAACTTGGGATCCTCCTACCTCTGCTTTCTGAGTGCTGAGATTATAGGCACGTGCCACCATGCCCAGCCATGAGATGGATCTTGAAGGTCTTTTTTTAAGGAACCAATAGAAAGCATTCAGGTACACTGTATATAGCTATCTCACTATTCCAAACTTACTGGGGGCAGGGATGTAGCTCAGGGTAGAATACTTGCTTAGCAGCCATGAAGCTCTAGGTTTAATCCCTGGCACTGCAACAAACAAACCCCAAACTAATTGGACTTGTGTCTAATTCTATTCTGATATGAGACACCAATGCTACATAGAAATTATTTTTAAAAACTTAAGCCAAGCGCGATGGCGCATGCCTGTAATCCCAGTGGCTCGGGAGGCGGAGGCAGGAGGATCGCAAGTTCAAGACTAGAGGTAGTCTGCATAATTTAGCAAGACTCTGTCTCAAAAAAAGTAAAAAAAATGGGCAGAGGGTGCAGTTCAGTGGTCCAGCACTTTCAGAGCATGCAAGCACGAGGCCCTGGGTTCAACCCCCAGTACCACACACACACACACACACAAAAAAAAAAAAAACCTTAAAAAGAATATTTCATTTAAATTAAAATTTATTAAATTATCTTTAACCAACTTCTGAATGAAGCATAATCTACTTTAAAATACTAGGGATGCTAAATAAGCATTAATGGGTTTTGTGGAGAATTTGCATTGTATATACAGTGGGTCATTTTGCATTCTGAGGATCAGTTGTCAGATACATGTCTAAAAGAATCTCTGACACAGAGTATCCAAGTTCATACTAGTCCAACCCATTATAATTTGATCCTCAGGGATTTAGTGTGTAGAAGTTTATATTTTTGCTTCAACTTTCATAACCACAAATATGTAATCTGAATAACAGTTGTTGTTAGGTGCTACTGAGTTGGTGTCTGACTCATAGAGGCCCTATGTACAACAGGCGAAACACAGTGCTTCTCTGTTATTCATAGGGTTTTCAATGGCTGATTGTTTTGTGGGAGTGGGTTGCTGGGTCCTTCTCCCAAGCCTATAGCACCTGGGTGTTTCCAGGTGGTCTCCCATCCAAGTACTAACCAGGGCTGACCCTGCTTAGCTTCTGTGATCTAAAAAGATCTGATACCACAGTGGTGCAGCTGCAAGCTGAATAACAGTAGCTTGTTCAAAAGCAGCTTCCCACACCATCTTCTGTGGCTCACAAAGCTCTCCTTCTTCACATATGCACATACCTACTTTTAAGTTTTTAAAAATGTATGAACTCCAATTGGAAAGATGTGTATTATATCCACCTTATTTCATTTTCATAAACAGCTTCCCCATGCTAATTTCCAGAGTGTTTATGAGGTAAAAGAAAGGTATCATATCAATAGAAAATACCTTTTTTTGAACTTAGCATGGTGGTGCACGCCTATAATACTCCTGACTCAGGAGGCAGAGGCAGGAGGATCAGGATTTCAAGGACAGAGGCAGCCTGTGTAATTTAGGGAAACCCTGACTCAAAATAAAAAATAATAGAAAATGGACTGGGGGTGCTGCCTGGTGGTAGAGCACTTGTAAAGTACATGTGAGGCCCTGGGTTCAACTCCCAAGTACCACAATGAAAGAAAAATAAGGAGAGAGAGAGAAAGAAAGAAGAAAAAAAGAAGAAAGAAAGAGAGAGAGGGAAGGAGGGAGGGAGGAAAAGAGAAAAAAGAAAAAAGGAAGAAAGAAAGGAAAGGAAAGAAAGAAGGAAAGAGAAAAAGAAGAAAGGAAAGAAAGAAGGAAGGAGAAAAAAAGAAAGAGGAAAAGAAAGGTAAGGAAAGGAAAAAAGAAAGGAAAAGAAAAGAGGAAATAAAATACCCTGTACTGAAATCCAGGGGCCTAGGTTCTGGTCCTGACTGACTCTGCTACTATTTGGGTAATCTTGAACAAGTCCCAACCCTTAACTGCTATCATGGAGTCAAAAAAGACGCTGATAACAACAACAGCAATTCCTAATTGCTACACAAACATGTTGTTCCACATAATCTCAATACATCCTGACTTGGTGCACAGCACTGCACCAAGTGCACAGCAGGTGCACAGCACTGTTCATACAGTTGTGGCAGTTATGAAGTGCCACAGCAAGCCATCTATCTGCAAGCTGGAGCAGGAACCCTGGGAAATTGTTAGTGTGACTTCTATTTTGTTTTTTAAAAAGATGGATGTTAAAACTACTAAAGTGAGAGAAAAGTTTAGGAAGCAAGCAGTGTCTTTAAAGAGGAACAGACTTTTTCATTAACTCTTCCTGACTAATTTCCTGAGGAGTGACATGTTTACACACGGTTTGCAAGTTAACAGGATTACTTGTACACCTGCTAAGCTGTTCCACTGTTATTTTTAGTATTCATTTGAAGTACGTTTGAACCATAATGATATCTGTCTTGAACACATTTTAGTACATTGAGTTTAACTTCTTGTGGTGCCCTTTTGACAGGCAGTTTAGACTTCATGGTCAGTAGGATTCACATTTGTCAAGTTGGAGGGAGAGGGAGGGTTGCCAACCATTTAACTTTACCAAATAGGGCATATTCAAAAGCAACCTGCAGAAAATAAAAGCAACTCTCATCTATTATATAAAATGAAAATGTTTTATGAGGTTAGGAAAGACAATGGCAGAATGAGAGTTAATTGAATTTTAGCTTCATAGGTCATTAACTGCACTGTTCTCCTCTTCCTCCTCCTCCTCCTCCTCCTCCTCCTCCTCCTCCTCCTCCCACTCCTTCTTTTTCTTCTTCTTTCTTCTGTCCCGGGGGTTGAATCCAGGGCCTCACACAAGCTAGGCAAGTACTCTACCACTGGGCTGGACCACCAGCCCCTTTCTAAAATTTTTTTGAGTTAGGGCCTTGATAAATTACGTAGGCTGCCTCTGGCCTTGAACTTGTCATCCTCCTGCCTCAACCTCCTGAGTTGCTGGGATGACAGGCATGAGCCACTGAGCCCTGCTTACCTAGTAGTTCTTTTACCTCCTTCCTACCCGCCCCCTGTTCCTTATCGTTTTTTCCTTTATTGATGCACAGTTTGATCCCTTTAATCCTTTATCCCAACCAGAAAACTCAGAACCCAAATTATAGAACGCCTCTTCAACTACAGCAAAGCAAGGAAGAAGCTGATTTCTTGGTGGGAGGAAGTCAGGGAGGAAGGGTCTGCAAGGCGGGATGGTTGTTCTAACTGTCCTTTTTGAATTCCACATGTTAACTTCCTTTGCCCATTGCCTTGGCCTTTGCGTGCGCAGCAAGGAAGCACTTTGAGTCAATTATCCCTTGAAATGTTTCTTTCAGTGCCACTGTGAGTTGGTGACATTTTCCTTGGCTGCCTCTCATGACCTATTTATAGTACCTCTTTTAAAAATATACCTGGTTTGACACTTCGGAGTCTATTAGAAATATGAGAACACGAGTAGAAAAGGGTATGAAAATTAACAGAAAGTAAACAAACCCAGTACAGCAGTGTGTGTGTGTTGAGGGGGCTTCATATATAGAGGTAGTTAGAAAATCAAGACCTCTCTGGTCCTGAAGAGCGGAGTCAAGATGAGAGCTCCTAAGCTGTACCTTGGTTTCTCCATTTGATCAGTGTCCAAGAGGAATAGAAGAGGTCAATCTGAAGAGGCACAAAATGGGGACCAGCATAAGTCCATTTTGCCTTGGAGCCTGGAAAAGATGTTCATCGCCATTATCAATGTTGACAGCTCTTCTGGAGCGCCTTTGAAGTTGTGTGCCCATCCTTTATGAGCCCCCAGGGCTAGGAGTGGATTCTGCTGGTCCTATGGCATCCCTCTCTCCATCCTGGAACCTTTCCAGATCCAGCCTGCAGCCCCCTCAGAAACCCCATCTTTGGTCTCTTGAGGGGCAACCAATGCTGTTCTTGCAAAAGACCAAACACAACTGGAGAGGTCACATTTTCCAGGGAGGTTGCCTGTCTCTTGGAAAGTTTTCTGACTGAATCAAACTAGGTAAAACTCCATTTGTTTCACCAGTTGTGAAGCAAAGTGTACACAAATTCAGTCTGGTTTCCTGTGTCTTGTCCTTGCAGCCCCTCGATTGTCTATGAATCATTGCATGGAGGAATTTCCAACATCGGGTAGGATTTTGTCTGTTGTGTATAGGATCACTATGAGTCACACCCGACTCGACGGCACCTAACAACATCAACAATAGAGTGGTACTATCCACTGCTTCAGCTATCCACTGTCTTAGAAAGTATCCCCCATGGATAAGAGGGGACTACTATATTTAAATAGGAAATATAGCCCCATACCAGGCATAGCCTGCAGCCATAGCCCTATGGCATCTGATCCCGTCAGATCTTGGAAGCTAAGCAGGGTTGGGCCTGGTTAGTACTTGGATGGGAGACCATCTGGGAACACCAGGTGCTGTAGCCTTGGGAGAAGGACCTGGCAGCCCACTCCCAAAAATCAATCCACCATTGAAAACCCTATGAACAGCAGAGAAGCACTGACAATAGTATTTCACCTGTTGTACCTAGGGTTGCTATGAGTCGGATACCGACTCCATAGCACCTAACAACAACAACTAGGCATGTTGGTGCACACCTGTAATCCTGGTACTAGAGAGACTGAGGTAGGAGGATTGCCAGTCTGGACTATATAGCAAGACCCTGTCTCAAAAAACCAAGCGTTGGGGATGCAGCACAGTGGTAAAGCACTTGCCTAGGATGGGCAGGGCTTTGGGTCCAATCTCAACAACCACAGAAAACAAAAAAGTAATGTGTGAAGTATGTTGCTGATCTTTTACACTGACAACAAAATTAACATTGAATATTAGGATTGCATAGTTTTCTTTATATAAACTATTCAATCACATTTCATTAGTTTCAAAAATTAAAATTAAAATTTTTACTTAAAATTGAGACACTAATTATATTCATATTTTTCTTTAATATTAACAGATAATTTTAAATATTTTGAAAGAACTTGAAACGATGAAAATAATTTTAATGCTGCTCACCAAGACCCTATATAGTATATATTACACAAAGCTTGACTCTTATTGATTTCTAAGTGTACAACTCAGTGGGTTTTAATATATTCACAAAATTGTACCACTAATTCTAGAAAAAATTTCACCCTCCCAGAAAGAAACCTTATACTCATTAGCAGTCATTTCCCATCCCTCTTGATCCTAACCTCTGAAAACTCCTAATCTTTCTGTTTGCATGGATTTGACTATTCTGAACATATCATAAAAATGAAATCATACAATATGTAACCTTTTATGTCTGGTTTCTTTCATTTAACGTAATGTTTTCAAGGTTTGTCCATGTTATTAGCATGTATCGGTACTTCATACCTTTTTATAGCTAAATAATATTCTATTTTATGGCTATAACCTTTTATTTATCCATTCATCAGTTCATGAGTGTTTTGTTTGTTTCTACTTTTTGGTTACTATGAATAATGCTTCTATGAATATTCTGGTACAGGTTTTTATGTGAAAATATGTTATTAATTCTCTTGGGTACATACTTAACAATGGAATTGCTGGTTCATGTGAGCACTCTGTGTTTAACTTTTTGAGGGACTAACAAATTGTTTTTCAAGTATGCTGCATCATTTTTATTCCTACCAGCAATATATGGGGATTTCAGTTTCTTCACAGCCTTGCCACCCCCTGTTATTGTTTATCTTTTTTATTATAGTCATCCAGTAGCCGTGAGTCTTCAGCCATACCACCCTGACGTCTGATCCTGCCTGATCTCAGAAGCTAAGCAGAGTCAGGTCTGGGTAGTTCTTGGATGGGAGACTGCCTGGAAACACCAGGTGCTGTAGGGTTGGGAGAAAGATCCAGCAACCCACTCCCCCAAAACAACCAGCCAATGAAAACCCTATGAATAGCAGAGAAGCACTGATATACTGCTGGGCATGGCACAGTGTTGGGGAGTATTTCACCTGTTATATGTAGGGTCTCTATGAGTCAGACCTGTCTCAGCACCTAACAACAACAACAACAATAGTTGTGAAGTGGTCTCTCATTGTGATTAGGGTTGGCGTTTCCCTGTTGATGGTATTGAACATCTTTTCTTGGGCTTATTGAGCATTTGTATATCTCCTTTAGATAAATGTCTATTCAAATCTCTGCCTAGGTTAAAATTAAATTATTTGTTTTTAAGACTACTTATTGTATCTTTTAAAAAACAAACTTTATTTCTCAGGACAGTTTTAGTTTTCAGAAATATTGTGAACATGATACAAAGGGCTTCTTTATATCAGAGGTCCCTAATCTCTGGCCTATGGCCAGTTAGGAATGGGCCACACAGCAGGAGGTAAGCATGCTAAGCTTCATCTGTATTTACAGGCACTAATTGCCTTCATGAAACCTGTCCCTGGTGCCAAAAAGGTTGGGGACTGCTGCCTTATACCATGTACCTTATTTTCACTGTTATTAATATCTTCCATTCTTAAGGTGTGCTTGTTACAATTAATGGTCCAATATTGATGCATTATTGCTAATTAAGGTGCATAATCTATTAAGATTTATTTAGTCTTCTTCTAATGTTCTTTTTCTGTTCCAGGATGCCACATTATTTATCATATCTCCCCAGATGCCTCTTCTCTGTGACAATTTCTAAGATCTTCTTTGGTTTGGGTGACCTTGAAAGTTTTTCAGAGGTAGTTGTTTGTTGGTTGGTTGGTTTTGATGCTAAGGATTGAATTAAGGACCTTGTGCCTGCTAACCATGTGCTATTGCCCCAGCCCCTCTCAGCAGTTTTGAGGAATAACCATCAAGTATGTTGCAGAATGTACTGTTGGAATTTTCTGATGTTTTCTTTTAACTAGAGTTATATAATTTAAGGAGAAAGACTACAGTACCATTTTCAGCACACTCTCTTGACGTGGCCTGTCACTGTTGACATTGATCTGGATCCTCTCTCTGAGGCAGTGTTTGTCCAATTTGTTTCTCCACACCTCCTTTGGTACTATACTCTTTGCAAGGAAGTCTCTATACACATCCTACACCTGCAATCTAAGGAATTATGTACTACCTCTTGAGGGAAGAATATTGACATTAATTATTTAGAATTCAAAGTGATGAATGCCTATGTTTTCTTCTTAGTTTTATAGATTTAGTTTTAGATTTAGGTCTTTGATCCACTTTGTGCTAATTACTGTGTATTAACACAAGATGATGGTCCAACTACTTTCTTTGCATATGGATATCCAATTGTACCAGGACAATTATTGAGAAGACTGTTCTATTCCTGTTGGATTGGCTTTGCACCTTTGTTAAAAATGTAGTTTTATTTCAGGATTCTTGGTTCTGTTCCACTGATCTGTATGTCTGTCCTTAAGCCAGTAACTTGCTGTTATGATGAGTAGTTTTGGTGTGACTTGAATCTTATGGTGATATAATCATCATCATGCATTTGTGTAGTCTTGTTGACTTACAAAAGGCAGTCCAGGCGACTCACCCAGAGCTGCTTGGATTTTTATTGTGTTCCAAATTTGGACTGAATCATCATTTTCTTGGGCTGGATTTCTACTGACATTGAACAATTAGGAATTGTGTACTTAAATGGTAATTTGGAATTAATTTCTGAAGGCTGAGTGTGAAGTGGTGTGAAAATGAGAAAGTCCTGGGGGCCACCGTCTTGAGGGGAGTTTCTGAACTTTTGTGGTGTTTATGTCCACAAACTCTACCAGGTTTTCATG
>VMDO01042249.1:0-10660 GCA_007922755.1 Pedetes capensis | reverse complement strand
AAAAGTGAAATAATAAAGTAATTGCTTCATGCAGGAGAATATCAAGCCCTGATGGAACCAAAGATTTTAGAAAGAATAAACAGGAATGGAAGTGATAATTGTGTTTAAAATTGAAATAAGTATTGACTGTATTCAACAATAGTATAAGACTCAAATAAATATGAAATTAAATTACATGACACAGTACCATAAAGAGGAATAAGATGATAGAGGTGGGGTGTTTTCACATCCTTGTATTTTTTGGAGTCAAAGTCACTTGTAATATGTAGTATATGACTGCTTAAAGAATAGTAAAAAAAAGTTTATAATTTAAAAGATAATGTAGGGATAAAAATAGAATAATAAAAAATACTTAATCCAAAAGAAGGAAACAAAGGAGAGGAAAAATACATAGTAGGAGGGGCAATTAGAAAGCAAAGAGAACAATCTCAAAATATATGATGCAACTATGAATACATGGGGTAAAATAAGGGGAGGTGAAAAAAATCAATGATAATATAACCTGTGATTGCACACAATTTTTATTACATATTAATTAAACTTTCTTAACAAGAAATTCCATCACAATATCATCTGTGATAATACACAGCTGGAAACAATATAAATGTCCAATGGTCAGGAATGCATTAAATAAATGATGATACTTTCATACAATTAAAAATAGAAAGCAAAGAGTAATACAGTAGTTATAATCCCCAACATTTTAGTGATGACATTAAATATAAATAAAGATTTTACTTAGAAGGCAAAATAATCAGGATTTCTTTAAAAAATAACTTTATGCAGTTTATGAGACACATAGATTAAATATAAAGCAAGAAATTTTTGAAGCAAAAGGATAGAAAGGATATTTCATATGAACAGATTTTTTAAAAACCTGGTGTAGTTTCTCTCTTTCTCTCTCTCTCTCTCCATATGAAATACACTTTAAAGCACAAAATATTATGAAGCAGCAGAATAAATCACAATGGGAATTTTAAAATATTTTCAACTGAATTGTAATGAAAATATGATTATAGCAAACATGTGACATGAATTTTATTTATGTTTAGACAGGATTCATAGACATTAATGTATTCAGTAGAAAAGATGGGCTGAAAATCAATGATCTAAGCATACATCTTAAGAAACTAGAAAAAGAATAGGAAATTATAGAATGGAAAATATAAGGGGACATATTTGGAGGGTGGAGGGGATTGTGGAAGGAGAAAGGGGAACAACATGAAGGAGTAATGAGGGAGAGAACAAGAGAAAATGCCATGATGAACTCATACTGTATGCAAAATAAATAATGAAACATAAGAAATTAAATCTAAAATTATGGAATTTCCAATTTCTTGTGGGACTATGGGCCTGCGGCCAAACCATTGTGGCATGTGATTCCATCAGATCTTGGAAACTAAGCAGGGTCAGATCTGGTTAGTACTTGGATGGGAGAGTGCCTGGGGAACACTAGGTGCTGTAGGCTTAGGAGAAGGACCCAGCAACCCACTCCCAAAACACAATTAGCCATTGAAAACCCTATGAATAGCAGAGAAGCACGGCAAAGATATTTGGTCTGTTGCATATAGTGTCACTATGAGTTGGACATCAACTCAATGGCACCTAACAACAACTAACTTGGGACTATAGATAAAAATAATGCACTGAAAATATTTCAGAATGTTGGAAGAAAATAGTTTGAAAGTTTTCACCACAAAAAAATGATAAATGTTTGAGGAGACATGTTTAACCTGATTCAAACATTACACAATGTTTACCCATTAAAATTCCACTGACTGACTTTACAGAAATAGAAAAAATGATCCAAAAATTCATATGGAACCACAAAAGACCACGTATAGCTAAAACACTTTTAAGCTGCAAATCTAGTACAGGTGGAATCACAATCCCTGACTTCAAACTATACTACAGGGCAGTGGTTGCAAAAACAGCTTGGTACTGGCACAAAAATAGGCCCAAAGACATCTGGAACAGAATAGAAGACGCAGATATACCTCAACACACCTTTAGCCACCTTATTTTCCACAAAGGAGCAAAGCGAGTAAACTGGAAAAAGGACAGCCTTTTCAACAAACGGTGCTGGGAAGCATGGTCATCCACATGCAGAAAAATGAAAGCGGACCAGCATCTCTCAATATACATGAGAGTTAACTCAAAATGGATAAAAGATCTCAACATAAAACCAGAAACTTTAAAACTTATAGAAGGCAAGATAGGCAAGACACTCCATCATATAGGCATAGGAAAGTATTTCCTTAATAGGACTCCAATTGCTCAAGAAATTGCAACAAGAATAGATAAATGGGATTACATGAAATTAAAAAGCTTCTGCACAGCAAAAGAAACAATTAACAGAGTCAAGGAAACCCCCACAGAATGGGAAAAAATCTTCACATTTTATACATCAGATAAAGGTCTAATTGCTAGAATTTATAGAGAACTCAAGAAAAAAGCTCCCCCAAAAACAAATAACCCAATACACAAATGGGCAAAGAAACTGAGTAGACAGTTCTCAAATGAAGAGGTCCATAAAGCCATGAGACACATGAAAACATGATCAGTGTCCCTAGTCATTAGGGAAATGCAAATTAAAACAACTCTGAGATTTCACCTTACACCAGTAAGAATGACCAAGATCAATAAAACAAATAACAACAAATGCTGGCGAGGTTGCGGTGTAAAAGGAACACTATTACATTTTTGGTGGAGCTGTAAATTGGTCCAGCCACTGTGGAAATCAATATGGGGATATCTTAAAAAACTGAAAATAGATCTACCTTATAACCCAGCTATAACACTACTGGGAATTTACCCAAAGGAAGATGGGTTATCATACCACCGAGACACCTGCATCTCCATGTTCAATGCTGTACTTTTCACAATAGCAAGAATATGGAATCAACCAAAGTGCCCTTCAACAGAAGAATGGATAAAAAAACTATGGCACATATACAGGATGAAATACTACTTAACAATCAAGAAAAATGAAATAAGGTTTTTCGCAGCAAAATGGATAGAACTAGAGAAAATTATTTTAAGTGAATGAACCCAAGCTCAGAAAGAGAAACACCACATGTTCTCACTCATATGTGGGAGTTGAATCAAAATTATAAGGAGGAAACATCCTATTCAAAGGTCGGATCAAAATAAAATGGAAAAAAAAAGCTAAGAATAGTGCCAATATAAATGGTCTAGAAAATGCATGCAATTGTTCTGACAAGATAATAACAAAGTTCGCTACAGGAAAAATTTCTATGTTAAACAGAACTGGGACTCAAGTACATATAGAAAAATATTACCAAGTAAATGATAGAGAAGACTTAGATGGGGAGAGTGGGGGGGAGGCATACAAGAGGGTAAGGGGGAACCTATATGAATAATGTACATCAAAATGCATATATGTAAATGCAACAATGAAAAGCATGTCAGAATGAATCACATTAAGGTGTACATTAAAAATTTCCAATAATAAAAAAAAAGAAACAACAACAAAAAAAATCACACGGTGTCCCATTAATATGTACAATTTTATGTTTTCATATTTTTTTTTTCTTTTTGTGGTACTGGGGGTTGAGCCCAGGGACTCACACTTGCATGCTTTGCAAGCGCTGTACCACTGAGCTGCACCCTCAGCCCATTTTTTTTTTTGTTTTTACTTTTTTTTGAGACAAGATCTCGCTTAAATTATGCAGACTGCCTCTGGTCTTGAACTTGGGATCCTCCTGTCTCTGCCTCCCCAGGTACTGGGATTATAGGCATGCACCACCACGCCAGCGTGTTTCTGTATATCTATTAATAATAAACTCAAAAATAAAAGAAAAAATAAAAAAATAATTAAAATAAATATAGAAATTAATGTAGTAGACAAAAAACATAGGCTGAAACCTTGAAATTTTTCTTTAAAGTAATAAAAAAACCACTGACTATATTTTTCCAAAAAGGAAACCAAATATAACTTAGGAAAATTGACAGAAAACCAAAGAGAAAATCAGAATTGTCATATACATTAAAATGGTACAACTTAAATTTCATCCCTGGACCAGCAACATTGGTATTACCTAGGACCTTGTTAGAAAGACAAAATATTGAGTTCCACACTAACCTACTAAATAAGTATCTGAATTTTAACAAGGTATTCAGGTGATTCATATACACTTTAATATCAGGAAAGCACTGTATTAAAGAAATGTAATGTACTAATTAGAAACAGTCCCACAATAAATGCTCTTGCCCAGATAACTTCATCTATGAATTCATTAACACATTTAAAAGACAGAGCACTAACCTCTACAAAACTGCCAGATAACAGAAGATGGGAGAACATATACCAACTAATATTATGAGACCATTATAGCCTGACCCCAAGTTTTATAAGGACAACACAAGATAGAAAGTTTTAAGCCAATTTCTCTCATAAATACAGATGAAACAGTCTTTTAAAAATAGCAAATTTTGCCAGGTGTGGTGTGGCACGCCTGTAATCCCAGCACTGGGGATGCAGAGGCAGGAGGATTGCAAGTTCAAGGCAATATTGGACAACGTAGCAAGATGCTCTCTCTAAAAGCCAAACAAAAAATTAGGAAATGTAATCCAATGATAAATAAAAAATATATCACAGGCACATGAACTATATTCTAAGAATGCAAGGTTGGCTTAAAATTTGAAAATCAATGTAATTAATCACAGTAAAAGAATAAAGGTAAAGTAATACATAGGCTATCCAAAATTATGCAAAGTTTTTAATATAATTTATTATGTATTAATGATAAAAACTCTTATCAAGACTAATAATGAATGGGAATTTCCTTCACTTGATAAAGATTGTCTACAAAAGTTATACCAAATATCATTCTTAATTGTAAAATATTGTAAACCTCTCATGAAACTGTTGATACAGATTTTCCCACTATCATTGATTCTATTTCACATTACTCTCAAGGTCCAAGAATGTGCAAAAGGACCAGAAAAATAAAGGAAAAAAAGCATGGGAAAGGAAGAAAGAAAACTACCATTATTCTGGCACGATAGAATTGTGTACATTAAAAGTTCAAATAATTCTACAGATTATTAGAATTGATAAGTGAATTGTGTTGTTCAGCTTTCCATCACTGTAACAAAATAAATGAGATAATTGTAAAGAGAAATGGTTATTTTGGCTCACAGTTTTGGCCATTCCAATCTGTAATGCCTGCAGCCATAGCCCTGTGACATCCAATCCCGACAGATCTCGGAAGCTAAGCAGGGTTGGGCCTGGTTAATACTTGGATGGGAGACCATCTGGGAACACCAGATACTGTAGGCTTGGGAGAAGGACCTCGTAACCCACTTCCAAAAATCAATCTGCCATTGAAAACCCTATGAACAGCAGGTAAGCACTAACAATAGTGTTTTGCCTATTGTACACAGGGTCGCTATGAGTCGGATACCAACTTGATGGCACCTAACAACAACAACAATCTGTAATAGATAGGCCATGTTGCTTTTGGGCCTATGGCAAGGTACCATGTAATGGCAGGAACACATGATGGAGCAAAACTTTTTGCTTCATCACCAGAAAGCACAAGAGAGGAAGAAAGGGGCTGATGTCTCACTATCTCTTTCAAAGGCATACTTGTATTGATCTAAAGACATCCCATAAAGCCCCACTTCCCAAAGGCTTCACCACCATCCCATAGTGCCAAGCCCAGAGACCAAACCTTTAACAAATATGCCTTTAAGGGACATTTCAAATCCAAATTATAGCAGGAGTACCACAAGATTGCTGTACACAAGGTCAAAATATTAAAAACAATTTCATTTCTATATATCAACTTTAGTTAGAAAATGAAATAAAGTTGTCACATAAAACATGCTTGGAAGTTGTCTGTTGTTAGGTGCTGCCAAGTTGGCTCCAACTCATAGTGACCCTATGTACAACACAACAAAACACTCGCTGACACTGTGCCATGCCTAGCACTATGTCAGTGCTTCACTGCTATTCATAGGGTTTTCAAAGGGTGATTGTTTTGGGAGTGGGCTGCCATGTCATTTTTCCATTTCTGTGTTTCTGGAGATCAAACCCAGGGCCTCAGAGCTCACAGAACAGCACTCTACCAACTGAGCTAAATCACAGCCCTGTAAACCACTATCAACACAAACTGAATATATTTGAAAAAAAAATTTCCTGTACTGAATATGCACAAAATTTTGTCCTTGTGATACCCTAAAGAATGCAATGTAAGAGCTAATTGCATAGCATTTATATTATGTTAGGGTGTCATAATTTATCTGCAAATATACAAATTTTATATAAAAGATTAATCCTTGACAGATTTTGGAATTTCAGGAATAGTGAGTGTTATTTCAGAAATTTCTTTCATGTGAGTGTGAAGAATTTTCCAAACTTCAGAGGACATGGATAAATTAAATGGAACATCTCTTGAAAAAATAAACCATTTTCAACACCACACAAAACATCAAATGCTCAGAATAAATATATGAAACAGAATAGTGGTTACCATTAGAGAATGGAAGGTGTTTGTGACTGCAAAAGTGAAATGAGTTTCTGCAGAGCAAATCATTTTCTATTTCTTGATCTGAGTATTAGCTTATATGCATGTGCTCACTTTGTGATAATTCATTTTTAGTATAAATTGTATTTGATTAGTTTTCTGCACACACCATTTATTTCGATGAAACTCTTAATTTGTTTGCATGATGTTGTTCCTCAAAATACTCCATGACTCCTTTTAGATTTAACTGGCCCTTATATTATTCCTATGAAGGACAATCAACTAAAAAGGTTCATTCCTTTTCATTCCTAGCTTGTCAGAATACATGAACTCCCAGTATCATTGTTCATTTTCTGGGTAAAAGCATTATTTCTTGGGTGTCTTGTGAGAGATTGTTGTTTAGCATTCTGGTCCCCAGTTTTGCTTGGATTTTACAGAACACAAATTAGAAGTTTATTTAAAAATTCTTTGGGAGGCCTCAATTTTGGATGGAAAAATTTAGCTTTTTCTGTGTTGGGTATTGATCCTAGGGACTTGAATATGCTAGGCAAGCATGCTACCACTGAGCTACATTGTCACCCCTTACTTACATAGTCCTAAAAGTATTTGACTATTTTCTAAAACTTTCTCATTATAGTGTTATTTTAAAAATATAACTTGTGGGAACTTTTCACTCAGGAGATACACCAGAACTCATGCTTTTTCATAGGCAAGAGTCCAATTTTGGAGATCCTTGCATGAAATTAAATAAGACAATCCCACAAAGACAAGTATCACATTTTCTCTCACGTGCAACCTAGGGGAAAAAAAGAATATGCAAGTAAAAGGGGAACTACTAAGGATATAGATGGGGAAGGGAAAAAGAGGGAGGGAGAATGAGGAAACAAGAAAAAGGATGAAAGTATATTATGTACATGTGTAGAAATGTCGCAATGAAACTCCTCACTTTGTACAATTAATATACTAATTATACTAATGAGTCCAATTTTTTCAAGTGTATACTGATTTTTTTCTCTAAATCTTCTAAATTCATTTCTACATTTTCCTTTTGCATACTGATAATGACAGTAGTTAATTAATTGAGGTGGCAGCTACTTTTCAGACAAGTTTGTTTCTTTATTGTTGAGGTTATGTATAGAAAATATCATTTTATCTATCAAAAAGTTCTCAGCGTACCTACCTTTTGTTACACTTGTACCCTGTGATTTATTCTGATTTCAAATTTTATGGATGAAGGGAAGAGAGGGAGGCAGGAGAGATTAATTCCATTAAATAACTTTTGTTGGAGTTATTTCACTCTCAGTGTGGCAAAAGTATTGTCACGCTTAATGAATCACATTATATTCCATTGTTAAGTTTTACATCTCATGATTCAATTAAAATAAGCAGGCTGAACTTTCTTTCCATTGTATTGGGGGCCAAACAAGAACTTTACAAATTCTGAAACATTTTTAAAGTCAATATTAAAATGTATATCCTTGTTCATGGTTACATAGTTAGTGGAGAATCAGGTTCTCCCACCCACCAAAAATATTTTAAACAGTTTTTAATATTCTTTTAATATGGGACACTTTAAAATAGCTTTATTGAAATAGAATGAAGTTTACTAATTTTATTTTTAATTTATTTTATAACTGATACATAAAAGTTGTATATATTGACAGAATATTATGGAATGTTCAATTCATGTGTACATTTCAAAATGTTTAAATAAGGTTGAACATTTTTACCTCCTTAAACATTTATCATTTCTTAATGGTAAAATCCTTCAAAATCCTTTCTTACAGCTTTTTGAAATGTACAGTACATTATTGTTATCTATAGTTACCCTGTCTACAGAATACAACCCTGGTGTCAAATCTCTTCAGATCTCAGAAGCTAAGCAGGGTAAGACTTGTTTAGTATGTGGATGGAAGAACACCTAGGAATACCAGGTGCTGCAGGATTAGGAGAAGGACCTGGCAGCCCACTCTCTAAACAATCAGGCAATGAAAACTCTATGAATAGCAGAGAAGCACTGACCATAGTGCAAGATGTAGCACAGTGGTGGGTGGTGTTTCAGTCTGTTATAAATAGGGTCACTATGAGTCAAACCCAACTCATGGCACACAGCAACAATGGCAGTCACTCTCCTGTGCCATAGCAACCAAGAGATTCTTACTCTTATCTCATTATAATATAGCACCCATTGTTTAACCTTTCTCTACACCTCAGCACACTCCCTGGCTTCTGCTTAACCACCATTCTTCTCTCAACTATGAAATCACTTTTTAATATTCCACATATGAGTGATATCATACAGTACTTGTCTTTCTGTGAATAATTTTTTTTCACTTAACATAGTGATCCATGAGTGTTGCTGCAAATGACAGGATCTCATTATTTTTTACAGCTTAATAGTATTCTATTTTTTTTGTGTGTACCTTATTTTCTTTCTCCACTCATCAGTTAATGAACACTTATGTCATTTCCATTCCTTGACTATTGTGAGTGGTGCTGTAATGAACATGGGAGTGTGAGTGTCTCATCTACACACTGATTTCATTTCTTTTGGATATATATCCATTGGTGGGATTGCTAGATCATATGGTAGTTCTATTTATAATTTTTGAAGACTCTCCATAATATTTTCCATGGTGGATGTCCTAATTTACATTCCCACCAACAATATACAAGTGTTGCCTTTTCTGCACATACTTGGCAGCACCTCATATGTTTTCTATCCTTACTGGAGATATCCTTTTATACTCTTACTGGAGATGACATCTTGTTGTGGTTTTCATATGCATTTGTCTGGTAATTATTTATGTTGAGAATTTTTTGTATACCTCTTGGCCATGTGTGTGTGTCATCTTTTGAGAAATATATATTTAAGTCTATTGCTCATTTTTAATTATATTACTTGTTTTGTTGTTGTTGGGTTTTTTGAGTTCCTTATATCTTATGGACATTAGTACCTTGTCAGATGTATATTATGCAGATATGTTCTGCCATTCTATAGATTGTATCTTCAGTCTGTTAATTGTTTCCTTTGCTGTGCAGAAGCTTGTCAGTTTGATACAATCTCATTTGTCTATGTTTGTATTTGTTTCCTATGCTTTTTGAGCATTGTACAAAAAACCTTTGCCCATTCCAATGTTCTGAAATATTTCTCTATTTTTTCTAGTAGTTTAAAGGTTCCAAGTCTTATATTTAAATCTTTAATCCATCTTGAGGATTTTTAAGTGTACAATTTAATGCATTTCAAAGAAATAGCCCATAAACATATGAAAAATGTTAAACATCTTTAGCCATTAAGGAAATGCAAATCAAAACTACATTGAGAGTCCATCATACACCAACCAGCATGGCTAGCATCAACAAAACAACAACAAATGCCAGTGAGGATGTGGCAGGGAAGGAACTCTAGTACATTCCTGTATATGTGGATATACAATTGTCCCAGCACCATTTAATGAGTCATTTTATTACTGAGTTATGAGGGTTTTTTTTGTCTCTTTTAGCTATAATTCTCTTATCAGATAGATAATTTGTAAGAGTTTCCTTCCAATCTATGATTTTTTATTTTTATTTCATTATGGTGTTCTTTGAAGTATAGCTTTTAATTTTCATAGAGTCCAATTTCATTTTTTTGCCATTCATGCTTTTATTGTCATATCTTAGAACCTATTTCTTATCTGAAGGATAAAAAATTTATATCAATGGCACCTAACAACAACTACTCATATTTTTTCTAACATTTTTATAGTTGTGGCTCTTATATTTACATTTATGAAACACTTTGTGTTAAATTTTTGTATGGTAAGAGGTAGGAGTTCAAATTCATTAATTTGCATGTTGATACCCAGTTGTCCTGAAAACATTTGCTGAAAAATTATCTTTCTCCATTGAATTTTTTGGCACACTTATTAAAATTAATTGACCATACAGGTTAGATTGTACTTATGAACACTCAGTTCTAATCTATTAACATATCAATACCATACTATCTTGATTACTGTTGCTTTTAAGTGAATTTTGAAATTTGTTAATTGTGAGCTCATTAACTCACAATTTCCATATGAATTTTATAAGATCATAAATTTTTGCAATTAAAGAGTCAGCCAGATGTTGAGAGAGATCACATTGAATCATTTGATAAATTTTGACTTTATCCCCATTATAAC
>VMDO01042248.1:0-10661 GCA_007922755.1 Pedetes capensis | reverse complement strand
TTTTTTTTTTTTTTTTAATCACACTGCCTATTCACACACTGCACTTTCTTCACTCTTATTGTTCTGTGTTTCTGGACTTTTGATTGAATGCATGTTAGATATTTCAGGTCTATATTTGGTGTTTCTTACCCTCTTTTCCACATTTCCCATTGTAGTTTCTTATACTGCATTCAGTATATCCCTCTTGAGATTTATCTTTTAGTTTATGTCTGTTGTGTCTGTTTTACTCTTTAATTCGTGTTTCACATTCTACATTTAATCAATCTTTATTTCATTCCCAAAGGTTTTCTTTGTAATTTTTTCAGTTTACTTTGTTCACTTTTTTTTCCCTTTAGCTAATGTTTATCTCAGCTCTAATTTATTTAAACAGCTTATGTCCAGCTCTTTTATATTTTGTTTCTGGCTTTTCTAATATCTGAAGTCATAGGGTGTCTAAATTGTTATTTCTGATAACATTCTCTCATGGTGACTTGTATGCTTGGTGACTTTGATTATGAACTCATATCTGGTTGGTTTTTATTTGTGGGAATTCCAAGGTCCAAACTAGGATACTTTCTTCCAGAGAAAAGATGTATTTGCTTCTCCTTGAAGGCAAGGGTTGCTTCTAACTTCAAACCACTGTACTTAAGGCAACCTCAGCTTTTGCCTTTCCTTACTTGCTTCTCAACTGGTAAGAGATTGTATCTCATTTGTCTTTATTTTATTAAAAGAAAAGCTTGGAGATTTCTTCCCTCCCACCCTAATTTAGACGGTAAGATTAATGCACAATTGACTGTTCTATGGTAGATAAGCTTTAATAATGGAAATTCATGCTTTGTTCTGTTAAATTTCTTTGTATGTACTATTCCTAAAATGTCTTTCCCTTTTCTTAAGCTTGACCAAATCCCATGGACTCAACTCAATTACTCCTTTGCTGCCATGTTAATAGTAGAAAAATGGCACATGCATTTTTCTACCACATTAATTACCTCTGTAAAATGTAAGAGGTCATTTTTCCCTTAAAATGTGAACAGACTAATAGTGAATATATACACTTCTCTTACTTTTCTTATACTTTTACATTTGCAATATAAGGTACCTAATAAATGTGAGTTTAAATTTTTCTATCGTCTATGTTTTCTATTCAACTGGCTTTCCATGGTTGGAGACTTGGATATAATGTTTGTTAAGTGAAGAATTTACTAAAAATGAGAAGGAAAAGAGGAAGTTCAATTTTTTCTTTGGAAAAACCCCCAATAGGACAATTTGTGGACAGATTCCTGAGTGCTATAAAGATCAGAGATAAGGAGTAGGAACTTCATGTTCCATTTTGCTTTGAAAAATCAGAATGATTAAACAAATGTAGACATAAAGAGCTTTTTGTTTTCAAAACTAGTTTTTGCCCTAAAATAAATCACTTGAACATGTACCAAAAAATATGTTACTATGGTGCTCCCTAGTGGCTACTTTATGCTAGAGCAAAAAACAGAATTAAGGTAGTATTACACAAATATATATTTTGGATATTCTGACATGCAGACTGCAGTATTTTTAAAGTCAAAGTTGCCCATGCAGACATCCAAGAAAGTTTCCATTTCCCCAGAGAACATTCCACTCACTCATAAAAGTACATAATACTGGCTTAAGAAATAAAACTTTCTCTTAAAAAACATACATACGAAAATCTTTCTTTTCCTCACCAACATATTGACATCAGCTGTCTGACAGTAAAAAAGCTCAGTTACTCGTCATTCCATGCTCCAAAGAGCTCAACATACCATGGGGAATACGGACTCAGAAACAAAATTTTCTACTCACTGGCATCAGTTCAATAACATGAGTTTGCCCAAAACTCAAAAAGAGGAGAGAGGGCAGGCAGAGGATGTTGTGAGGAGGAGCTGACCCTTTGTTGATGCTTTGAAGGATGGTTATACCTCTCTAAGGTTGGAGATGAGCATTCCAGGTTGATGAACTGCATGCACAAAATCTTGGAGGGGTGAAAGGCATGGATTACTCAGGAACTTGTGGCAGTCCGAAATGTGTAGCATGTCACTTTCAGCAGTGGCTTGAGCACAGACCACATGTGGGGCCTTGGCTACTGGAAGGAAATAAATATAGATGATAGGCAATGCAAGGACATAGGTGTGCTACCAAGGAGTTGGGGTTGTGTATTGGAAATGGGGGATCAAGGATAGATTTTAAATCTGGAAAGTGATTAAATTTTGGTTTTAATGAGAGATCCCTGGGATTAGCATGGAGGAGGGACTAGAGGGGCATTAATAGGATGAGTCTATTGTAATCAACCTGGAAAGAAATCACAAGAAGACAATACAAAATATTGCAGCAGAGATGGAGAATAGGAGAAATATTGCAGAGGGACTTTGTGCTGCACTTGAGCTGACTTGGTAACTAACAGAAATGAAGAAGTGAAGCCAGAAGGGTTTCAATCCACTGAAATCCAGCAAAAATAAGTCTTGCTAAAGAAAATAAAAGAGGAAGAGAAGAAAAATTAAGGATTTTACAGATGGAGGAATGTCAGTCTCTTTCATGCACAGTACATGGTTTGGAGAGGGTTAGATATAGGAAGATACGTGTAAGTTTACAAAATTGGCGTCTCATTCCCCCTTAGCCCTCGCTTCTCTGACTTCTGACATCTGCCTCTCCACTGTCTGGAACTCTCTTTTTGTATCTACACTGCCCATCTTTAGGTTTCCATTGGTGTACCTGGATAATTTACATTTAAGGTAATTATTGAAGTGTTGAGGTTTAAGTCTTTTATTTTACTTCCTGTCTCCCATCTATCTCTGTTCTCTCTCTAGCTCATCTGTTCTCTCTCCTCCTTGATTTATTTGTAGTGTTTTACAGTAGATCTTTTTCTATACTTTTCTTAGTGGTTGCTTTGGGTATAGAAATATACACATGTGATTTATTATAGTCAATGTATCAGTACTTTATCACTTCAAACAGAATGTGGAAATCTTATTCCACTTAAGTCCCTTTACCTTCCTTACTTTAAAATATCATTGTCTTAGGCTGGCTGTGGTGACACAAACCTGTAATCCCAACGACTCAGGAGAAGGAGGCAGGAAGGCAGGAGGATGGCAGGTTCAAGGCCAGAAGCAGCTTGTGTAATTTAGCAAGACCCTGTCTCAAGATGAAAAATGAAACGGTGGCTGGGGGTGCATCTCAGTGGTAAAGCACTTACAACATATGACTGAGGCCCTGGGTTCAGCCCCCCAACACTGAAAAAAATAAATATAAATAATAACATAGTTAAATAAATATCATTGTCTTGAGTATTAGATCATGTTATGACATTTGTTTCAATGATCAAATATGATTTATAAAACTCATGAGAAAAGGAAAAGAACACTGTAGGTACCCACGTTTCATTCTTATGCTCCCTCTTTTAACTGGCTGGAATGTTAATTTATACAAATGGATTAGTTTATAGTGAATGGCAGAGAAGCACTGACAACAGTGCTGGGCAGGGCACCTTGTCAGAGAGTGTTTCCTTCTGTAGTACATAGGGCCGCTACGAGTTGGACCTGACTCTATGGCACCTAACAATAATAACATTTATATTAAACTCTCTCTCTCTCTCTCTCTCTCTCTCTCTCAAAAATATCCATTGAAATATGTCCCTAGTAATATATACTCTTTCAAGATCAAGCATATTTCTGGTGAGTGGAATTCTTAGAGGTTTTTAGTATCTACAAAAGGAATAAGGTTCAAACTGATAATCTTCAAATTTACTTCCAACTGTAAAAGTTCTGTTGACATAGTCATGGGGTTTCTTTCTTTTTTCTTCCTTCCTTCCTTCTTTCTCTCTCTCTCTTTCTTTCTTTCTTTCTTTCTTTCTCTTTCTTTCTTTCCTCTTCTTTCATTCATTCTTTCTTTCTTGGAGGTACTCAGGGGTTGAACTCAGAGTCTCATGTGTGCTTTGCAAGCACTCTACCACTGAGCTGCACCCCCAGCCCATTTTTTTACCTTTTATTTTGAGTTAGGATCTCTCTAAGTTACCCAGGCTGACTCTGGCCTTAAATTTGCCATCCTGCTGCCTCCACCAACCACCTCTCTGGGATTACAGGGAGGCACCACTGTGCCCAGCGATTTCTTGAACAAAACAGAAATTGTAACTCTAGGCAGTAATTCATATTAATTTTATCAGTCTTTAGGCTGTGATTTCCTCCAAATTTTGATTAAGGAGTTGCTAGTTTCTTTGTTCCTTATTTGAGGAAATAGCCCAATTGGGAAATTTCCCTTAACATCATTATTCTCTAGATGAAGCCGGTTTAGTCCTGACAGGGTGACTTAAAAGATAAAGCTGAGAGCCAGTTAGCACTTATAATCCCCACCTCCACTGCTCTGTTCTTGTTTCATGACCTTTCTCTCCCCTTCTTTACTTCGAGGTGGTAGTGTATAAAAAAGAACAGATACAGCAGTCCACATCTCTGCACTAAAATGGGAAAATTCTGAGAATAGAGCTTCACTATAGTTGGCTATTTCTACCTTCTTCTGGATCACTGCAATTTCAAAAGAAACCTTCAATTTACATAATACCTCCCCCCATCTCTTTTTCAGTGCTGGAGATTGAACCCAGGGGTGTTGGACATGTTAGGCAAGCCTGCTTCCACTGAGCTACTTCCCAGGCCTTAAATATCTTATTTTTAATTTTATTTTTTAGTTCTCTTTGTGTCTCAACCATTTTTGGTAAGGTCAGGAATTCTCCCTGCCCTCCTTTCCCCTGATGGGGTATGAAGAGTCTTAGCTACCAACTAGTACAATCAAGTGATGGGCATTTCCCAGCAGTTTCCATTTCCAAATTATGATAATTGTTTCCAACAGAGAGTCTTGCATTATCCTCAGTCACATAGGAACAAAAGCAATTCATGAATGCACTAAATTCTAGAGAGTCATTCATTGTTATTGTTATGTAAATTTCACCTCACTTTTTAAACAAAGTAACACATGAATTTTTGCTTGTAACCCTTCCTCTCCCTGAGCTGAAACTGTGGTAAGTGCACCAATTAATACTTAAAGTTTCTGCTCAGAAATTGTGCCTGTCATTTGCATGCACATTTTATTGACCAGAGAAAGCTACATGCCCACACCCAACTTCATTAGGGTGAGGATATATAGTAGGGTGTTGTTGTTAGTAGGATGTTGTTGTTGTTAGGTGCCATTGAGTCATGTCTGACTCATAGTGACCCTCATAGGGTTTTCAAAGGCTGATTGTTTCGGGATTGCCTTGGGAGTGGATTACCATGACTTTCTCCCATAGCAGGATGAGAAGTGTACATTTTGAACAATATTTTGAATAGTACTCTACAGCATGAGAACTTTGACTAGTATGAGAGATTACTGTTGTTATGTGCCATTGAGTGGGGTCAAACTCATAGTAACCCTATATAAAACAAAATGAAACGCACCCTGACCCAATCTCAGACACATGACCTTTTATATGTTTAAGCACATTGTTGTAGACACTATGTCAATCCATCTAGTTGAGGCGCTTTCTTTTTTAATTGACCTGCCACTCTCCCAAATATGATGTCCTTTTAAAGGGACTGATCCCTTAAGAAGGGATCATAATGTTTGAATCCTCTTCAGTTTCAGCAAGCAGAGTTATGTCATCTGCACAACGCAGGTTGTTAAGGACGACAGGTCCAAAATACATAATATGCAATCTAGCTACCCTTGCTTCCAAGGAGCACTCTGGTTGCACTTCTTCTAGGACAGATCTGCTGGTTCTTTTGGTGCTCCATGGTATATTTAATATTTGTCTCCAGTACCATAGTTCAAAAGGATCAATTCTTCTCCTGTCTCCCTTATTCAACATAAGCTTTCACTAGCATATGATGCAACTGAAAATACCACAGCATGAATCAGGCACACCTTTTGTCTTCAATGTGACATCTTTACTTTTCAACACTTTAAGTAGATCTTTTGCAACAGCTTTTCCCAATGCAGTGCATCTTATGACTTGACTGCTGTGTCTGTGCATGTTGATTGGAGAACCAAGTAAAGCAAGATCTTAGACACATCAATCTTTGCCCCCTTAAACATGACATTGTTTACTGACCCAGTTGTAAGGATTTCTGTTTTGTTGATGTTGAAGCACAATCCATAATGAAGTCTGTGTTCTTTGATCTTTATCAGTAAATGTTTGAATCCTCTTCAGTTTCAGCAAGCAGAGTTATGTCATCTGCATAACGCAGTTTTTAAGGAGTCTTCCTCTAATCATGGGCTGGGATTTAGCTCAGTTGGTAGAGAGCTGCGCTGCAGTCTCTGAGGTCCTGAGTTCAATTCCCAGCACTGCAAAAATGGGAGAAGGACCTGGCAATCCACTCCCAAGGCAATCCCGAAACAGTCAGCCATTGAAAACCCTATGAGGGTCGCTATGAGTCAGATACCGACTCGACAGCACCTAACCTCTAATCATGATGCCATGTTCTTCATGAAGTCCAGCTTCTTGGATTATTTCCTCAGCATAGAGATTGAAGAGGTACCATGAGAGGATAGTGCCCTGATATACACCTTTCTTGAA
The DNA here is from genome assembly GCA_007922755.1 of Pedetes capensis. Classification (NCBI taxonomy): domain Eukaryota; kingdom Metazoa; phylum Chordata; class Mammalia; order Rodentia; family Pedetidae; genus Pedetes; species Pedetes capensis. The sequence goes on along the minus strand of VMDO01042248.1, from coordinate 4,132 downwards.
TTTAAACCAGATAGCATTTCCTTGTTCTGTTTGAATGACTGCTTCCTGGTCCTTGTACAGATTCCTCACGAGTACGATGAAGTGCTCTGGTATTCCCATTCTTTGTAATGTTATCCATAATTTGTTGTTATCCACACAGTTTTAACTTTGCATAGTTAATGAAACATAGACATCTTTCTGTTATTCTCTGCTTTTAGTTAATATTCATCTGACATCCACAATAATGTCCCTGGTTCTATATCCTTTTCTGAATCTGGTTTGATTTTCTGGCAGTTCCCTGTTAATATACTGCTGCAATCACTTTTGAATGATCTTTAGCCAAATTTTACTTGCATGAGATATTAATGATATTGTTCAATAATTTTCACATTCGGTTGGCTCCCCTTTCTTGGGAATAGGCACAAATACAGGTCTCTTCTAGTGAGTCAGGTAGCTATTTTCCAAATCTCTTGGCATAAACAGATGAGCACCTCCAGTGTTGTATCTGTTTGTTGAAACATCTCTATTGGTATTCCATCAGTTCCATCAATGGATCCTTGTTTTTCATCAATTCCTTCAAGGCAGCTTCCACTTCTTCCTTCAGTACCATTGGTTCCTGATCATATGCAATCTATTGGAATGGTGAGTCATCCACTAATTCTTTTTGGCATAATGTATTTCTTCCATCTTCTTTTGATGTGTCCTACATTGTTTAGTGTTTTCCCTGTAGAGTCCTTCACTATTGCCACCTGAGGCTTGTTTTTTTTCTTCAGTTCTTTAACCTTGAGAAAAACAGAGAGTGTTCTTCTCTTTTAGTTTTTTATCTCTAGCTCTTTGCTCATGTCATAATATTTGATTTTGTTTTCTTGAGCTGTCTTTTGAAATCTGTTTGGTTCTTTAAGTTCATCATGTTTTCCTTTTCCTTTAGCTGCTTGAAGTTCAAGGGCAATTTCAGACCCTCTTTTGCCATGTAATTTGGTATTCTCTTTTTTTCCTGTCTTTTTAATAACCTTTGCTTTCCTCATGAATGATGTCTTTGATGTCATGCCACAGTTCATCTGGTCTTTGATCATTAGCGTCTACTGCATAAAATCTGTTCTTAAGGTGGTCTCTGAACTCAGGCGGGATACACTCAAGGTCATAACTTGGCTCTTGCATACTTACTTGTTCTAATTTTCTTCAGTTTCAGTTTGAACCTGCTTATGAGCAGTTGATGGTCTGATCTGTAATCAGCACCTGGTCTTGTTCTGACTTTTGATATTGAGATTTTCTAACATCTTTTTCCACAAATGTAGTCAATTTTGTTCCTGTACATTCCATCTGGTGAATTCCATGAGTATAGTCACCATTTATGTTGCTGAAAAAATGTATTTCCATGAAAAGGCCATTGGTTTGTCAAAGTTCTATCATGCGATCGCTAGCATCATTTCTGTCACCAAGGCCATGTTTTTCAACTACTGAGCTTTCTTCTTTGTTTCCAACTTTTGCATTCCCATCATCAATAATGATCATATATCATGATTGCATGTTCAATTGATTTTAGCCTGCAGAACCTAGTAAAAGTCTTCCCTTTCTACATTTGTGGCCTTAGTGGGGGGATATAAAATTGAATAATAGTCATATTAACTGGAATTCCTTGCTGGTGTTTGGATATTATTCTATCACTGACAGTCTTCTTTCTTTTCTCCTCTCCCTACCTCCTCCTCCTCCCTCTCCTTCTCTTCCTCCTCCTCTCTGGCCCAGATGTTTGGATAGGAGACCCCACCACACACACAGATACTAAACACAAGTCACTCAGGACGCTTGGGTCCTGAGGCCCTCAGAACACCAGCAGAGATGGGAGAAAGGAAAAAGCCTCGGGTGCTTTTGCCTTGTGGGGACAAACATGGCTCTTTATTTCCTCCACCCTTAGAAGGGCGGGGCAGAACCCAAAGTGTACAGCTTACAACTGCTAGCAACCTAAGTGCTGCAGCTCTATGCTGTCTCAGAGCACAGCCATGGCTCTTCCACTTCTGGTGCTGGGACCAGAGACTGTCCTCAGCTTTGGACTCTTGGTGCTGGGTCCAAGAGGCTTTCTCAGCTTGCTTGTAGTCCGTCATTCCTTGAGAGAGACAGCTAGTTGTCCTGGTCTCAGGGGTCATGAAGAGAGAGAGTTCTATCTTCTTCAGTGGTCCAGGTGAGAGAGAGTTCTTGCTTTGTTGGTGGTCACATGGAGAGAGTTCTTGTCTAGTCAGTGGTCCTCAACAGAGAGAGTTGCTGTCATTTTGCTGGTCAAGAGAGAGAGAGAGAGAGAAGAAGAGAGAGAGTTTTTGCTTCATTGGTGGTTGGACAGAGAGAGAGCAAGCTGCTGCAATGCAGCTCCTTATATAGATCGCCCACGAATGGCCTGAACCAATCAGCTTTGAGTCCAATCGTCCAATCAGGTCCAGGGGACTTATGAAAGGTTTTGTAAACATGTCCAATCAAGTTACTTTCATTTTCCCTAGATTTCTAATTTATAAACCAGATCTTCAAAAGCCATTTTCCCAGTTTTGGGGTTTTTGCCAGTTTCCTCCCAATTTCCCCCATACCACTTCCCTTCCTCCTCCTCCCTCCTTCCTCCTCTCTCCTCCTCGCCGCCGCCGCCGCCGCCGCCGCCGCCGCCGCCGCCTCTTCTTCTTCTTCTTCTTCTTCTTCTTCTTCTTCTTCTTCTTCTTCTTCTTCTTTTGTGGTACTGGGGCTTGAACCCAGGGCCTTGTGCTTGCATGCTTTGCAAGTGCTTTACCACTGAGCTGCACCCTCAGCCCATTTTACTTTTTGAGACAGGGTCTTGCTAAATTACACAGACTACTTGTGGTCTCAAACTTGTGATTCTTCTGCCTCTGCCTACCGAGTCACTGGGATTACACACATGCACCCCCTTCCTGGCAACCAGCATTGTAGTTCAGGACAGATCTTGAGATGTCTTTTTCAATGATGAATGCAGCCCCATTTCTCTTTAAGTTGTCATTCTTGGCATAGTAGACCATATGATTATATGATTCAAAATGGCCCATACCAGTCCATTTTAGCTCCTGGATGCCTCGAATGTTGATGTTTATGTGCTATATTTCCATTTTGATGATTTTTAATTCTATATTTATTTTATATACATTCTATGCAATTAATAATGGATGTTTATAGTTGTCCCTTCTCATTTTGAGTCATGCCACATCAGCAAATGGAGGTGCCTAGGGCTTTACACCATTCCCATGATTAAGGATGCTTCTACTTTGAGGCCACAACTCTTCCACAGTCATCTTTTGAATGCCTTCCAACCTGGGAGGCTTATATATAGCACTATATATGACAGTGTTTCTCTGCTAATCATAGAGTTTTCAATGGCTAATTGTTTCAGGAGAGGGTTGTCATGTCCTTCTCCCTAGTCAGTCTTAGTCTGGAAGCTCAGCTGAAACTTGTTCAGCATAGGTGATCCTACTGGTAAAAACAGACAGATTTTAAACAAATAACAAATTCCAACTTATGATAATGCTATAAAGTTAGTTCCTTGTTGAAACTGAACAGGATTTGAAGCATTTACTGATGAAGATTAAATAACACAGCCATCAGTATGGATTGCACCTCAACATCAACAAAACAAAAATACTTACAACTGGATCAGCAAGCAAATTGATGATAAATGCAGAAAAGATAGAGGTTGTCCAAGATTTTGCTTTACTTTGTTCTCCAATCAACACACATGAAAGCAGTAGTTAAGAAGTCAATGATATGTACAAAGTGAGAATATATTTAATGAGAGTGGTTAGCCCAATCTTTCTGAGGAATTAATTAAGCCTAGTGCAAAAGGATGATAGAAGTCAGCCATAGGATGTTAAAGGAAACCAGAGACAGAAGTACATGTAATAGCTTTGAATCCTTGGGATTTTCATATAACTGAAAGAATATTGGTATAAATGGAGTTAGATGGTCTAAGAAGAGTGATCTGAAAAGACAGAAGGTGGTAGTCAGTTTAGAACCTTGCAAGTCATAGGTATAAATTGTTGTTGTTGTTAGGTGCTGTCGAGTCGTGTCCAACTCATAGTGACCCTCATAGGGTTTTCAATGGCTGACTGTTTTGGGATTGCCTTGGGAGTGGGTTGCCACATCCTTCTCCCATTTTGTGGTGCTGGGAATC
>VMDO01042247.1:0-10661 GCA_007922755.1 Pedetes capensis | reverse complement strand
GATTAACTAATATTAAAAATAGTAAGAGTTTTGTCTTAGTCTCAACTGAGAATGCTTCCACAGTTCCCATTAAGCAGGATGCTGACTTTGAAATTGAGAGAGAGAGAGAAAGAGAGAGAAAGAGAGGAAGAGAAACTGCAAAAAGAAAAATAAAAAATGGATATCTGATGTTCTAGAATGCCTTAGCATTTATGTAGAAAATTATGTGAATTTACTTGTTTGACTTATTGATATAATGAATTGTTTAGTAAATTTCCTGATATTGACTCATTCTGGTGTTACTGGAATTAACCCCTCTTGGTTAGGGTGTTTCATCCTCTTAACATGTATTTTTTTCTTTTAATTAGGATTAAAAATTTTTCTTTAGTTATATTTAAGTCACAGGGAATCTTCAAGAGAGCACAGGGGGTAGGGTGTTATCAAAATCACCTCATTAGAGCTTTCAAAGTGTACATTTCACTTTAAAATATTTTCACATACTAATATTTTAATATTGTAAACTTCCTAGTCAAGAGAATGGATTAAGCATATCTGTTTATTTCTTATCTTTTCTGACACTACTTTTGTCTTAGTCCATTTTGTGTTAATATAATGAACAACCCAAGAGAGCTTACTTTATAAAGAAAGGAAGTTTATTTCAGCTCATGGTTCTAAAGGTCTGAGGTTGAGGGGCTACATCTGTGAGGGCCTTCTTGCTGGCAGAGTCCTAAAGTGGTTCAGTGCACTACATAACAAGTAGCAGAGAGTGTATGTGTTTCTTTTGGCCAGCCTGCCTGCCTGCCTGCCTTCCTTTCTTCCTTCTTTCCTTCCTTCCTTCCGCAGTACTTGGGGGCTGAACCCAAGTCTTTGCACATAGTTTGCAAGTGCTCTACCACTGGTCTGCACTCCTAGCCCATTTTTTACTTTTTATCTTGAGACAGGGTCTCATTGAGTTACGTGGGCTGCCTTTGGCCTCAAACTCACAATGCCTTTACCTCCCAAGTCACTGGGATTACAGGTGTGTGCCACCACACATGGCCTTTCTCTCATTCTTCTTATAAAGCCACCAGGATTCAATCATAGTGGTTCTGTCCTGATAAACTTATTCTAATCACTTCCCAAAGGCCTCATCTCTAAATTCCATAGTTGGATTGAGTTTGCACCCTTATAGTGAAGATTAAATTTCATCACATGAAGCCTTGGGAGACATATTCAAACCATATCCATATTACATTCCCATTAAAATAATAATAAAGGAACAGGAAAAATATATAAGCCAGTGACACTGAAGAGACCACAGGCAGTCAGGAGTGTGTGGTAGCAGCGGTGAGGCTATCTGTGTATGAGGGATTCCAATAAGTTCTGGGAGAGGAAAGCTGATGGAAGGTTGATTAGTGTGGTGGGGAAGAGGGCCTGGTGGCCTAAAATAGTTGCAGCCAGGGATGGAGTATACCCTAGAGCCCTGGGAGACACCAGATGTGACAGTAAGGCAACCATCAGTTTGCTTTAGAGAAGTGTTGCTTTGTAATCCCTCTCTCATCCCTTCACATAGGATGCCCAGCAGCCAGGCATCTAACATCTAAGCAAAATGAATAGCAGCAGCAGTAACAGTAATACAGTAAAAAATTGGTATGCTGCTCTCTAAATAAATTTAATGAATGGTCTGGGGAGAAGCAGGACAACTAAGGGCAGGAGCAGCAGCAGTTCCTGAGTACAAAGATGATGACTTCTAACATTTAGAGCTCCCCAGGACAATAGCCTAGTGACCACATGGTGAATGAAATTTAGCCAGTCAACAAGACCTAATGTTATGGTTTGGATATGAAGTGTCCCCCCCCTTTGCTTGATCCTGAGCTAGTGGATATAATCAATGGGAAGTGATTGGATCATGGGGGCTTTGACTTGATCAATGGATAAATCCCTTGATGTGGTATGATGACATTGTTGGGAGGTGGCAGAAAGCAGGAGGTAGGGCCTGGTTGGAGGAATTAGGTCTCTGTGGGTGTGACTTTGAAGGGTGTATCTTGTCCTGGTCTCTTTCTGTTACATTCTCTGCTTCCTGGCTGTCATTAGGTGCGAAGCTCACCTCTACCACTCTCTCTGCCATGATGTTCTGCCTCATCACAGGCCTAAAAACAATGGACCCAGCTGACCATGGACTGAAACCTCTGAAACCATGACCCAAAATAAATCTTTTCTCCATTAAATTGTTTCTCTCAGGTATTTGTCACAGTGATGAAAAGTCTAATATACCCATGAAGTGCATATATTTCTTAATATAATTTTCTGGTAACTCATTCTTAAATATGATGATAAAGGATCACCAAACACTTGTTGTTAGGTATCCTTGAGTCGGTATCTGACTCACAGCGACCCTACATAAAACAGGAGGAACACTATTGTCAGTGCTTCTCTGCTGTTCATAGGGTTTTCAATGGCGGATTGATTTTTGGGATTGGATTGCCAGGTCCACCTCCCAAGCCCACAGCACCTGGTGTTGCCAGGCGGTCTCCCATCCAAGTACTAACCAGGCCCGACCCTCCTTAGCTTCAGAGATCTGATGGGATCAGATGCCACGGGGTTATGGCTGTAGGCCACCAAACACTTAGGGAAAGCTTACAACATGCAATGGAAAATACAAAGAAAATCAAAGGAGGAACTTAAAATGTGCTCTCACTGTATTTGTAGAGGAAGAGGTGATGGAGGGGAGTTGTGTAACTAAGCTAAATTCTCAACTGTCATAGTAGGAAGTCAACAGATAATATATAAAAATGATAAGGAAAGAAGTAGTAGTGTCAGCAGATTATCGATACAGAGATAAATCCCAGGAGATAATCAGAGTTAAAGGAGAAACAGATAAAGGCAGAGCATGAGGGAAAGGGTGACAGACTTAGTCATTGTACAGCATTTTATATTTTTGATCATGTCCAAATTTTACTTTAATAAAACACTTTTTTTGTGTGTGTGTGTGGTACTGGTGGTTGAACCCATGGCCTTGTGCTTGCATGCTCTGCAAGTGCTGGAGCACCGAGCTGCACCTCCAGCCCTTTTTTTTTTTTTTTTTTACTTTTTGAGACAGGGTCTCACTAAGTTATGCAGACTGCCTCTGGTCTCCAACTTGCGATGCTCCTGCCTCTGCCTCCCAAACTGCTGGGATTACAGGCATGCACCACCACACCCAGCATAAAGGTTGTTTTAAAAAACAAGAACGTAAGGCAGAATACACATACAAGGCTGTATGTTGAATGTGAATGAGTGGAAGAAAGAGTCTGATGGGTATCTGTAAACAAGGCTTCCTAGGCAATTATGACGAGGCCCCTCTGCCCACAGCACTATAGAACATAAGGGATGTTGACTCTCCCCTGAGGTAATCATGAAATAGATTCCAGATCAATTCCAAATCCCTTGAACTCAAATTGATATCAGCCATCCTGTCCTCCCACAAATAAGTATTTTGAGGAACACAAGTTGTAAATAATGGGAGGATATCAATTCAGGTTTTCTAAGGCCACATCAATAAAAACCCAAGATTGATGAATTATATGTTTGGCTTGGAGGGAGGTTTGTGCTCCTGGATATTTGTAAAAATTGAGCAATTGTGGAATGGCAATGGGGGAAATTGAGGAAAAAAAACCAACATACACCAAATATAAACAAACAAAAATCTTTTCATGTCCTAAAGACTGAATTACACCGGCAAAGAACTGGGATCAAAACAGAAAATAAAGAGCTCCTTTGACAATTTTTATTGTTGCTTCCAACACCTAAAACTATTCTTTCACAAAATTTTTGCCTGTCTAACTCCTTGTTATTCAGACCTATGACATTTCACTCATGTATCCAGTGAATAGTTATTGAACAGTTTCCAGAGTGAGACACTATGCTAGTGGCTGGAGACTACAAAGTACCTACTCTCAGGGAACAGTTAGGGGGACATAGACCACACGCAAATAAGTACATACATTATCACAGATTGAGTTTGCTAGAAAGCAGACTCTGAGATATGTCAGACACAAAACTATATTCAGGCAAAATTACCAAAAGCCTTTTACTCATAAACTTGCCATCATCACATTTGCATCAGATTTGATGCAAGGGTGTAAAAGAGTAAGTTTTATAGAGTAAAAAGAAGAAATACTGAGATAGTCTTTAATTACCAAGTGTTCTATTGTAGTTGGGATGTATTTTCCAGTACTTGGGCATTGAACACAGGGTCTTACACATACTTTGCAAGTGCTCTACCACTGGGCTGCACTCCCAGCACATTTTATTTTTTATTTTGAGACCAGGTCCCACTAAATTGTGCAGACTGCGTCCAGCCTTGAACTTGAGATTCTCCTGCCTCAGCCTCCCAAGTCACTGGGATTACAGGAGTGTACCATCATGCCTGGTTGTGGTTGGGATTTCTGGAGTGAGGAGACTACCTGCTATTCAGGTATATTTGGCAGTCCTTGGTTGGGGAACACTTCAAAAGAGGAAGAACTGTTCAACGTAAAAGGCAGATGGTTTTGTGAGGCCAGCTGTATCCAGGAACAAGTGGAGATAGATGGCACGCTTTCTGAGTTCAACTGCCATCACGGTCCTCACTGGAGAGGCTGGGGAACGGGTGTGGCTACCAGGCCAGGCTGTTTCTTCAGTGGAGTCTATTTGGCAGCTTTCATTAAGAAGTGCCCTTAATATTAAAACCTGTGGGAGTGGGAGAGCAAGCAGGTGTGGGCAGAGGATGAAGTTAAGCTGCAAAACAAGCCCAAAAAAGAACCCAAGTAAGTAACTTTCTGGGGCATTCTAGCACTAGAATGGATCTTCGATGTTGTCCTGAGTTGGGAAGAGATGACCAGGTCTCTGTACTCTGGCAATAATGAGTCACTGGATTTGGCCAAATCGAGTTAGTTTTTTCCTAAAGTTTTCATTCTTCTCATTCCCTCCTTATTTGCAAATGTAGAAAAACCTTGCATATTACTCTGAGAAGGGATGTGACTGGAAAATTTATGACCTTATAGGGACATGATCTTACTTGTGTTCAAAGAATTGCTTTGGTTGCAGTGCAGACAATCAACTGTTAGAGATGTAAGGATGGAAATCAGAGGCTGTCAAAAAACTAGTCAAGGGAAACGGGACAGGAACCTGGATCAGGATGGGAGCAGAGGAGGTAATGATGAGAGTACTGATTCTGCATAGGTTCCAAATAAAGATCCAAGAGGATTTGCTATAAATTAGATGTGTGGTGTGAGAGGAGGAGAGGAGTCAAGGAAAATGTCAATGTTTTTAATGTGAACAAGTGGCCTTGCTCATTCTTTTCAGAATAGAAATACTGAGAAGAGCATATTTGGGACAGGAAGGGCATTAAGACTGTAGTTTGGAACACACTGAATTGGACATGGCTATTAGGTATTCATATGGAGATACTGAGTAGGGAGGTAGACATCTAAGTTGGGAGTTCAGGGAAGAGATCAGGCTTGGAGATGAAAATGGCATGAAGATGGCATTGGGAAGGTGGTAAATAGTGATTCTCTTTATTGACCAGTTTTCAAAATAATGAATTAGGTGTTAGTTCCCTAGCATTATCTTCAGGTGACCGATGAGTTGTCTTCCACTCCCCTAAATATCTCTTATCATGAACTCATGAGGTGAAATACATCCAGTATGGGCTGGGGATGTAGCTCAGTGGTAGAGCACTTGCCTTGCATGTGTGAGGTCCTGGGTTCCATCTCTAGTGTGTGTGTGTGTGTGTGTGTGTGTGTGTGTGTGTGTGTGTATGTATACACATATGTATATATATACATTATATGTAATATATTTCTACCCATATGTAATATGTAATATGTACAGATGTAATATGTACATACCTATATGTAATATGTTTCTATGTAATCATAATTCCTACTGTTGGTCAAATCTTCAGCCAGTGGGAGTTCCTGTAAGTTGGCACCTGCATTCTTTTGACACTTTCCCAGAACTCTTTGATAGCTTCCTTATTTTCTAGTGTGACAAGATATTTCAAGTTTATCTTTTACATTTTTTATCTCAGAGCTGGAGTCAATTACTTTTTTAGGGAGCCCTGGTCTCTTTTAAAGAGTGAAAAAGTATTTGAATACCACAGTTTGGGGATTCATTGCTACTGGACTGGTCACTGTTTTTATGGCTTTTCAGTGTCCGAGCTTGGAGATACCTATATTTGTATTCTACCCTATCCATTTCTTAAACAAATGTTAGTGTTCCATACATACCTTACTCACTTAAAATACAGATCAGGATTGGGGATGTAGCTCAATGGTAGAGCTTTCCTAGCAGGAGTGAAGGCTTGGGTTCCACCCTCAGCTCAGAAAAAAATTAAAATTAAAATTAGAAAGTACAGATAAGTTCAAGGATAAACCCCGAGACTCTCCAACATTTACTAATTAGAAAGATGAAGAGAAATCATTGTAAAGATTGAGAAGAAGCAGCAGAGTGATGGTCCAGATTCTGAAGTCTTACTTTACTAACTTCCCCAAAAAACTCTATCTAAACTAGTAGCCCACCCCCAACCCAGTCACTCTGTATTTATCACCTATTTTAAATACTTCGTAGCATTTATAACCATCTATAACCATTTGTTTATTTAACTGCCACATTACAGCATTTCCTCCATCAGAGCAGGGACCTTGTCTAGAAGGTCTGCTGCCCCCGCAACCAAAACCAAGTTTGACAATATAGTAGGCACTCAACAAATATACGTGCAATGAGTGAATGCAGGCCTGCATACATGAATCAATGAATGAATGAGTACTTTTGGACAAAATTTATTTGGACAAATTCCTAGTTAAGTTCCTCACTCCAATGCCCCCCCCTTTCTTTTGACAAATTCCTTATAGAAATAGGCTAACTTAGAGCAAAGGTTCAGCACAAAATAAAATTACCAAGGTTTGAATAATACACATCTCAGAAAACTTAGGATTTTGGAAAATTCCATTAGACACCCCAGCGTTTTTATTTTTGAGAGCCAGGAAGATCTCTATAGCCTGGGAAAGGGCAAGTTGTGTGTGTCATATTTTGAAAAAGGGGAGGTAGGAAAGGATAGTCTATGTAATTATAGATACCTAGATATGTAGGAGGGGCTGGGATTTAGCTCAATTGGTAGAGTGCTGCTCTGCAATCTCTGAGGTTCTGAGTTCGATTCCCAGCACCACAAAAATAGAAGGACACAGCAATCCACTCCTGAGGCAACCCCGAAACAATCAGCCATTGAAAACCCTATAGGGGTTGCTATGAGTTGGACACCTAAACAACAACAGATATGTAGGAAAATACCAAATTATGAACCAATCAATTTTCTAGCACTTAAGAAAACAAAAATTGGTGTGTGGCTAGCATTATGGTCCCTTGTTGAGCCAGTGTGTCAGGCTGACTCTGTTTTGTGTTATGAGTGCCATGTCACTCTGCTCTTCAAAGAGATGTAATCCATTCAGACTTCATTAAGGCTTACATGTCCTCCAGCATGCTTTTCTAATCAACAACCTAGACAGATAAGGTCTATATTTACTGTGTCCAAGAAGACTTTCCTGCTTGCCAAAAGTGTAGCTGGAACCCAATCATATTTATTACTCCTATTTACAGCTAGTGGCAGCCTAGGGAGAGAGTGGTAGAGAGAATGATGGGATCACAGGGAAAAGGTAAGCAAGGAAAGGGGAAGGTATGATAATACTTTGGCTCAGGTATTATTTATCATTTATGCACAGTAAAAGATCAGTTCACACCATATGGTACTTGACAGATATAATGGATGACCTTGGCCTAGTTATGGGCTTTGATGGTATAGCTTATTATGTTTAATAAATAAATTCACTTCATAGCTAAGAAATTTTTTCAACTTATAAACAACATTTAAAAGTTACTTTTTTCTGACGGTATATACAATTAATATCTTCTAAAAGAAGAAAATACCCCAAAATTCATAGTATAGTAAAGGTCAATATAGCTTAGTGTCTAAACAACTGTGACTTTGGTGGCAGATAGTACTATGTTCTGCTACTTGATAGAACTGTGATCCTTATCTTGCCTGAGCCCCAATTTCCACAGTAATAAAATGGGAACAATAATGTTTAATTTGTAGAGTTGTTGTAAAGAATAAAGGGATTTGGGTTTTCTACTTCAGATAATATAAAAGGGTGAATAATCCAATAAACCTTTTCATAACAAGGCAGCTATAAATCATAGATAAAATATAAGCTCCAAAGAAATTAAAGGAGGTCTCTAGGATCCAAAAAGAAACAGAAATCAAAACCAAAATGATAGACAAGCCCCAAAGCCACTTGTTGTTGCCACTATTAGGAATGTTGTTGTTGTCATTAGGTGCTGTCAAGTTATGTCTAATAGTGACCCTACGTATACAACAGATGAAAAAATACCCAACACTATGCCATGCCCAGCATTATAGTCAGTACTACTCTGCTATTCATAGAGTTTTCAATGGCTGATTGTTTTTTGGGAGTGGACTACCAAGTCCTTCTCCCAAGCTTACAGCATCTGGTATTCCTACGGTCTCCCATCCAAGTACTAACCAGGCCTGACCCTGCTTAGCTTCCAAGATGTGATGAGATTGGATGCCACAGTGTTACGGCTATAGGCATTAGGAATTTTTAGAACTCTGATTTTTAATATATGCAAAAGGACACAGAGCACAGTGCTCTGGGCTTACATTAGGAGGATGTTGAAACTGCAACTTCACATGAAGTCAGGACCCTGCAAAAACTATAGCTTAAATAGTAGGCCAGAAAAACTGCATGTTAAAATCAAAGGGTCTACAGCCATACATCAGCCATTGAAAACCCCATGAATAGCAGAGAAGCACTAACAATAGTGTTTCATCTATTGTACATAGGGTCACTATGAGTCAGACACTGACTCGACAGCACCTAACAACAACAGCCATACCACCCTGGCATCCAATCTCCTTGGATCTTGGAAGCTAAGCAGGATCTGGTCTGGTTAGTACTTGGATGGAAGACTGCTTGGGAATACTAGGTGCTGTGGGCTTGGAAGAAGGACTCAGCAACCCATTCTTGAAACTATCAGCTATTGAAAACCCTATGAATAGCAGAGAAGCACTGTCAAATATAGTGCTGGGCAAGGCACAGTGTTAGGCAGTGTTTCGTTCTGTTGTACATAGGGGCTCTATGAATTGGACTTGACTGGATGGTACCTAACAAAAACAATATCAAGGAGACAAAATGAGTCTTATTTGTCTCAGTTTCCCCTTTAAGTGGGGGAAAAGGTCTCCCCCGGAAATTTATAACTACAAGTTTACCCTCAAATTTGGTTAGAATTCAAGAATTTACCATCTATTGTCTTAATCCATTCATGCTTCTATTTCTCATAGTTTTGGAATCTGGGAAATCCAAGATAAAGGAACCAGCAGGTTCAGTGTCTGGGGCAGTCACCCTTTTGCTTCCAAGATGGTGCCTTGTTGTATCATTCAGAGAGGATGAATGCTGTGTTCTCATGTGGTGGAAGGGATGGACTTGCTCCTCAGGCAGTAATCCATTTATGTATGTATGTATGTATGTATGTATGTATGTATGTATGTATGTGTTGGGGATTTAATTCAAGGCCTAGAGAATGCTGAACATACACTTTATCACTGATATATACCCTCAGCCCACACTAATCCATTCATGAGAGCAAATCCACCATGACTTAATCACCTCCTAAAATCCTCCCCTCTCAATGTTGTTGCTTAAGAGATTAAGACTTTGGAGAGGATACATTAGGAGAAGTCCTAAAAATCCAAAGACTTTGGAGAGGATACAAACATTCAAACCATAGCACCTATGAAATCCAAAGCATTTAATCTAATATGCTCCTGGGTTCATAACATCGTGTGGCACTTGATGGAAGATAATGGAAATTCTCTCTGAAAGAACTTGACCCACAAACCAGATTCCTTAGGATTTCTGGAGATGAAGTTCATCCAAGCAGAAGCCAATATAAGATAAGGAAACAGTGAAGACACAAGCCACTACAGAGTCAGCAGAAACAAAACCCAGCAGAAATATACCCTCTCGGATTTCAGATATCAGATGTATCAAATTCAAACTATAAGTTTTTAAAATTTTATTTTATTAATTTATTCAATAGGTCTGCAAAGAAACCAGATAGATACATTGAAAAGTCTTATTTCCAATTGTATTCCATAGTCATCTAGTCCAGAATTACTGGTTAAATTGTTGAAAAAAACATAAAACACAACTACAAATATGAGAAAGGACATAAAAATACATTAAAAGGTATATAAAGATAATCAAACAAATTTGAGAAGACATCCAAATACCACTTTTAGAAATGAAAAATATAATCATTGAAAAGATATACTAAATGATTTGGTTAGACAGATCTGGAGATAGAACAAGTGAAATGAAAGAAAAATCTGAGAAAAACCCTGCACAGAATTAAGTGCTCAGAGACACAGAGACAGAAAATATTAGAGAATAAAAGACATAGAAGCTACAATGAGACAATTCAATATACATTTAAATGAATGTCCAGAAGGAGAGCACAGAAAGAAGGGGGGGAATAATATGCACATATATAATGGTGGAAAATGTTCTAGAAATTTTGAAAGAAACGAATTTTCAAGTTGAAGAACTATGAGATCTGAGAACATTAATAAAAAACATATACTTCTAGATGCATCATAATGAAATTGC
>VMDO01042246.1:0-10666 GCA_007922755.1 Pedetes capensis | reverse complement strand
AGGGTTTCGCTAAGTTACGCAGACTGCCTCTGGTCTCGAACTTGCGATCCTCCCGCCTCCGCCTCCCGTAATAACACTAGTTTTAAAAAAGTGAAGGATGAGCTGGGCTCGGTGGCGCACACCTGTCATCCCAGCACCTGGGGAGGCGGAGGCAGGAGGATCTCAAGTTCGAGACCAGAGGGAGTCTGTGTAACTTAGCGAGACCCTGTCTCAAAAAGTAAAAAAATGGTCCGGGGGTGCAGCTCAGTGGTCCAGCACTTGCAAAGCATGTGAGCACGAGGCCATGGGTTCAAACCCCAGTACTGGGAAAAAAAAAAAAAAGGGAAGGACGAATATCTAGAATACACAAAGAACTCTTGCAAATAAACCAGAAAGAGATAGCAATCCCTCTGTAACCCTGGGTAAAGAATCTCAGAGTCAACTTTATAAGAGAGGAAACCAAAAGGGCTAGGCAGCCCATGAAGATGCTCAAATGTACTGGTTATGAGGAAAATGCAAAGTATTCAGGAACCAGATAAAATCCAATACCCATTTACTGGAAGAAATGAGAAACCTGGGTGATGCTGAGTGTTGGCATTGATGTGGGGAAATAGGAGCCTTTAGTGTGGCTTGTGCTGTTTGGGCAATTTATGGAAACGTTGGGAAGAGGGATGTAGCTTTGCAGAAGTGGCTTCCTGGAGGCAGGCTTTTGCAAGTGGTACTGTGGTCCTCTACCCAGTCAGTCTCTGCCTCCTGCCTTGTGATGCCGTGAGGTTGTCTACCTCTGTCCCTGCCTACACTATCACCATGCCTGCCCTGCCGCCACCATGGACCAATCCTCTAACTGTGAGCCTCCAATAAACCTTTTCCTCTGTAAGTTTGTTTCGGTTGGTTTTTCTACTACAGCAATGACAGCCGAGTAATACACAGTAAAAGACATATTGCCGAGTCTGACTCATAGTGACCCTTAGCTGAGGGGACATAGTTGGTACAGCTATTCTGCAGAATAATTTGCGGGTATGGACAAATGAGATCATTCTATGCCCTACCGATCAGCAATTCTGCTTCTTGATATATACACCAAAGATGTTCTCACACAGGCACAGAGGAGGGGCTTTTAATCTGTGTAAATGTCTTCTCCCAGTATGTCCTTAGGCCACTAACTTGGTCCTTTGTGGAATAGAAACAAGTCAGATTTTCCAAAGGAAAATAAATAAATAAATAAAACCTAAACATGGAGCTGAGGTGATGATGGAGAGCCAGAGGCTGTTGGGGGTCCCTGGGCCTGTCACTAGGACAGTGGTCTGGATTTACCCTGCAGCTGTAGACACACAGGCATGGGCACCCACGCAGCAATCATGTGGGTGGGTCTTAAGAGGGTGGGAAGGAGCAGGACGAATGATAGAGCGCAACGGTGCCGTTAAGGATCGAAGGCCAAGCACACCAAGCCAGACACGCTTTCAGGAACTGAGTCACATACAAGGACAACGTTAACTCGTTGGAATGGATTTCTGGCTGGCGAGGGGAGTGGGAAAACACACATATTCACATCCATCCTTCATGCCAGTGCTCCATGTCACGCCTCACTTCTGGTATGGCAATTTTTTGTCAAACAAAAATATTACAATATGGCGTCATCCACCGTATTCACTGAATCTGGCCCTGTCTGCTGTCTAGCTCTTCCCCAAAGTCAAAAGGACTGTGAAAGTTAAATATTTTGAATTAATTTAGGACATTGAGACAGCCAAGATAGAGGAACGAAAGACATTCATGAAAGAGAACTTCTAGAACTGCTTCAGAAAGTGAAGAGAGTGATGGCAGAGGTGGGTTCAAAGCCGGAGGAGTATTTTGAGGGGAACTAATGGCAATGTTGCCTACAGCCATACCACTGTGGCTTCCAATCCCGTCAGATCTCAGAAGCTAAGCAGGGTCGGGCCTGGTTAGTACCTGGATGGGAGACTGCCTGGGAACACCAGGTGCAGTAGACTTGGGAGAAGAACCTGGCAACCCACTCCTAAGAAACAATTAGCCATTGAAAACCCTATGAATAGTAGAGAAGTATGTTTCCTCTGTTGTACATAGGGTCTCTATGAGTTGGACCCCAACTTGATGGCACCTAACAACAATAATGGCAATACTGGGCTAGGTTTAGTTCAGTTGGTAGAGTGTCTCACTGCACTCTCTGAGGACCCGAGTTTGATCCCTAGCACTGCAGAAATGGGAGAAGGATATGACAATCCACTCCCAAAGCAATCCCAAAACAATCAGCCATTGAAAACCCTATAAGGGTCACAATGAGTCGGACTCAACTCAGCGGCACCTAACAACAACAATGGCAATATGTCTTTTACTGTGTATTACTCAGCTGTCATTGCTGTAGTAGAAAAACCAATCAATCCAAACAAACTTACAGAGGAAAATATTTATTGGAGGCTCACAGTTAGAGGATTGGTCCATAGTGGCGGCAGGGCAGGCATGGTGGTAGTGGAGGCAGGGACAGAGGTAGACAACCTCATAGCATCATAGGGCAGGAGGCAGAGACTGACCCGGTGGAGGATCATAGCACAAGTTGCAAAGGCCTGCCTCCAGGAAGCCACTTCTGCAAAGCTAGATCCCTTTTCCCAAAGTTTCCATAACCAAACAGCGCTACCAGCTGGGTATCTAACGTCAAAGTGCAAGACCTTTGGGGAACATTTTATATTTAAATCATGACAAGTAATAAATTTCTTTAAACATTCAATTTTTTTTTTTTTTGTGGTACTTGGGGTTGAACCCGGGGCCTCATGCTTGCATGCTCTGCAAGTGCTGGACCACTGAACTGCACCCCCAGCCCATTTTTTTTTTTTTTACTTTTTGAGACAGGGTCTCGCTAAGTTATGTAGATTGCCTCTGATCTCGAACTTGCGATCCTCCTGCCTCTGCCTCCCAAGCCACTGGGATCATGGGCATGTGCCACTGCGCCCGACACATTCAATGTATTTTTGATCATATTGTGTATGCACATTTCTTTATCTGAAAGAGTACATAGAATGAGTAATGTTACAAGGTAGCATACAATGAGTGGAACAGGAGTGATACTCAAGAGTGGAGCTGCCAGATTTGGAAGGCGATGGCCCTCAAGACTGCATATGCCCAAGTCCTGGGTCTCTGTCCCCTGAGCATTTCCATAACAAAGTACCTCAAACTGGGGGCTTAAAGTAGCAGGAATGGATCTTCTCATAGTTGTAGAGGCCAGAAGTCTGAAATTGGGGCCATGTTCCCTCTTGAAGGCTCCAGGGAGAGACCCTTCCTGCCTCTTCTGGCTTCTGGTGTTGCGGGCAATCAGCGGTCTTCCTTGGTTCCTCTGCACGTGGATGCATCGCTCCACCTCTGTCCTGATCCTCAGTTGTATGCTCCTCTGTGCCTCTTTGTCTCTTCTACTCTTACGAGGACATCAGTTAGCTGAAGTAATTTGCCAGCCTGTTCCACCTGAACTCACTCATCCACCATGATCTTCTTTCCAAATGAGGTCACCTTCTGAGGCCTGGGAAGGATGTGCATTTGGTGGACCACTATGCAACCCAGAACACCCTCTTCCCTTGCCTTATGGCAGAGGGCCTGGCCCAGGGCAGGTGAGTGAATTGCAAAGGCTGTGCTCTGGGATGGGGGCTGCAGCACGAAGGGGCCACAGAAAGGAGCCTGCCTGAGGCCGAAGGGGGAAGAGGGCTGTCTCGCCTTGCTGAGGTGTGGGGGGATGTTGCTGGAACATGGAGTGGGGTGTGCTCCTGGGGGTCCAAGGGCTTTGTGTCCTGGCGCTGGGGAAGTGGAGGTTAGGCTGCAGTGAAGGAACTCCTGGGCACGTCCATGGCAGTGTGTGGTGGATGGGGCCTGAAGGAACCCCATGGAGACTCAAAGAGAGAGATACCTTTAAAAGAGGCCCCAAGAGAACAGGGGCAAGCAACATCCATGGGCAGGAAGGCTAGAGTGAAGCCATGTTCTTTTTTTTTTGGTACTGGGGGTTGAACCCAGGGCCTCGTACTTGCATGCTTTGCAAGTGCTGGACCACCGAGCTGCGCCCCCCTGCCCATTTTTTTTTTTTTAACTTTTTGAGACAGGGTCTTGCTAAATTACACAGACTGCCTCTGGTCTCGAACTTGTGATCCTCCCGCCTCAGCCTCCAGAGCTGCTGGAATTATAGGCATGCACCACCACGCCCGGTGCTGAGGCCATGGTTTTTGACTCCATTTGTGCCCTCGGTGGCTGAGGGAGTGGAGACGGGACATCCCAGCGTCCAGTTCTGGTGCCCTGCCACCTCTGTTTTCCCTAGATCACGGTGTTGTGTGCCTGACTGCCAGTCCCCTCCTGTCTCAGGTGACTTCACTTCCCCAGGCACCATGCCTCCCTTCCTGGGGTTAATGATTGGTGACAATTACAGATAACACTCGGGCAAAGATTGCGCCCTTTGTATCCTCAGGTGCCTGCTTTCCTTAAAGCGGCAGAACGGAAGCACCTGGGAACAGATGGGGACTGGTCTCGGGAGAGGACCACGTACTGTGTGAAATGAATTCAGTATCTGGGGGTTGGTTGGTCAGAGATCCCAGCTCACAGACGTCCAATTGCTGGTTTTCCAGACGGTCACGGCCCTTTGGAGTCCAGCTGAGATCATTATCTGGAGGGCAGGACTGTTTTTGTGGTACCAAAGGAGAGCCACAGAAGCACGGCTGGCTGTACCCAGGCCGCTGGAGGTGGCCAGGGACGATCCCTGTGTGAATGAAGCCAATGGCACAGGCTTCACCCCTGCTTAGGGGAGACTGGTTTGCAAAGAGAAAATCTCACCATTTTCCAACAGCAGTGGCGCTGGCAAGGTCCAGAGGGCTCAGCAATCCCACCCCAGCATGGGAGAACAGCTCTAAGTGCCCATCCCACTTGCACCACTGGCTGTGGGTTTGTTCTTGAGAGTCTTCAATTCTTTCAGCAAGAATTCAGGGAGCGCCCTCCGTGCGGGGCAGACTTCCGGGCTCGCGGGGCTGACTTCCGGGCCCCATGGGACGGACTTCCGGGCCCCGTGGGACGTCAGCAACCCAAGTGAAGCAACCCATGCGCTCACGTCTTAGTGGGGAGAGACGGGCTTCGCGGCCGTATCCTGCATTCCACCTGCCTCAAAGTTGGTCCCAGTGGCCCCGGGCTTGGCACTAGACATCGCAGAATCCCTTCTTCCCCACAGCACTCTTTGGTTGTTGTTGTTGTTTGTTGTTAGGTGCCGTTGTCCGACTCATAGCGACCCTTATAGGGTTTTCAATGGCTGATTGTCTCGGGATTGCCTTGGGAGTGGATTGCCACGTCCTTCTCCCATTATTGTGGTGCTGGAATCGAACTCGGGACTTGAGAGACTGCAGAGTGGCGCTCTACCAACTGAGCTAAATCTTAGCCCCTTTCGCTCTTTGGTAGCTACCTCATAAGATGGGCACTGGATTTTTACAGCAAAGAAGACACCATCAAGAGACCAGGAAATCAGGAATCGAAGTTAAAACCTGCTGCTAATCTTTGAGATAAACAACGTGTGGGTGGGTATGCGACCTTACGTGATGCAAGAATGCGTCTGTGTCGAGCCATTCTGGTGACCGTGACATTCCAGATGCATGCCCAGGCAAACAGGCCTGGGAGTCAAGGGGGAAGATCTTATCCCTGGGAGGGGTTGCGACAGGGCAGGCACCTGGGAACTTGGCCCTTTGCACGTCCCCACGCTGTCCCAGCCTGCTTGGCCTGTTTGCATGAACAGCGTGGTTTCTGAGCACCTGCTTTGCTTTTGAGGCTCTGCAGTCCTGGCAGGGAGGGTGGGCAGCCTATGAGCATGGTGCCCACAGGGCCAGCCCCAATCCCCACTCTGGCTCTACGTTTCTCCCTTGCGGGCAGATGTGCCGCTGGGCACGCTGGGCTCACGGGAGGCGGAGCAAGGCAAGCCCCCTCTAGAGCCTGCCTGGGTGTCCCTTTCCCTTGCTGGTCGGTGGCATGGCCGTGGGGAGGACCTCTGCTTGGCCTAGTGAGGCTCTAGAACATGGGGGCCATAAGGTGTCACGGGTGTTCAAGAAGGTGTCCCCCTGCGATGGCAGCACCAGTCATTGAACAAGTGACCATGGAGAATGCTGGGGACAGAATGTTCTCTTGAGGACGACCAGCAGGGCATGAGTGCGCAGTGGGGAGCGTCTTCTTCTTTTGGAAAGGAGCCCCGGAGGGCCTCAGGGAGAGGGCGACATTTGGTGAAGACCTGAGGAAAGAGAGCCCCACGGGGCCCTGGGGGAGACGGGTTCAGGCGGGTGGATGTGGAGCGCACGGGCTTCAGGAGCAATGGCGGGTGGGACAGGGACCAGATCCCCCCTGGCCCCTCTGAGCCCTGCAGGGTCACCCCTGGGCTCTGGCTGTCACTCAGAGCAGATGATAGGAAGCCTTTGGCAGGTTGGCACTAGGTGGCCCCTGCTCTTTTGTGGGTGGCCTCCGCCCCGCTCTTTTGTGGGCTCAGTTTAGCAGCACTGTTGGGAACAGGAGGCCACAGAGAGAAGGGCACGGCCACAGAGGTAGAGATTCAGTCCAGAGGGGGATGTCTTCCCCCTGGTGGGCGATGATGGCCTCCAGGGCCAGGGTTGGAGGAGTGGACGTGGTGACAAGGGTCCAGGTTCTGAGCGACGGGGAGGGAGGCCAGCAGCACTCACTGAGCTAGGGGCTGTGGGAGGCAGATCCTCTGGCAGAGCCTCACCACAGAGGGGGGATCGGTCAGTGGGAGGCGGCTCCAGGGGCACCACTGTTGGCCCTTGGCCATTCCCTCTCCTGGATTTGGATGTTGGATCCCAAGGCACAGGAGGGGCGAGGGTGGAGGGAATACACTGACTTTCTTAAGGGTCAGAGGCCAGGGCTGGTCCCCTTATCACTCTCTGCTTCTGCCGACCCCACCCAGCAGTCCTGCCACTTTGAAACCATATCCTGTGTCCCCCCTCCCCAAAGTTGGTCTGTGTGTCTAGGGGCTTGGCACTAGACACCACAGAATACTTCCTTCCCCAGAGCACTCCTTGGTAGCTACCTCATAAGATGTGCAGTGGATTTTTAAAGCAAAGAAGACACCGTCAAGAGACCAGGAAATAGCCAGGCATGGTGGTGTATGCCTATAGTCCCAGTGGCTTGGGAGGCGGGGGCAGGAGGATCGCAAGTTCGAGACCAGCGGTAGTCTGCGTAATTTAGTGAGACCCTGTCTCAAAAAGTAAAAAAAAGGGCTGGAGGTGGCAGCTTAGTGGTCCAGCACTTGCAGAGCATGCAAGCACAAGGCCCTGGGTTCAACCCCCAGTACCACAAAAAAAAAAAAAAAGAGAGAGAGAGAAAGGGTGGGGGGAGAGAGCAGGAAATCGGGAATCAAAGTTAAAATCTGTTGCTAATCTTTGAGATAAACAATGTGTTGGTGGGTGTGAGACCTTATGTGACACAAGGATGTGTCTGTGTCGAGCCATTCTGGTGACCGTGACATTCCAGATGGGTACCACAGGCAGCATGCGGCATCTTGGATATTCCCATGGTGCTCACTGCCTTTGGGCCAGCCCTCTGGAGAGCACGGGTCTGGAAGACACAGCAGAGTGGTTACCGGCAGGGGAGAAACGGGGTTCGAATCCAGGATCTACCTGTTGGGATAGTAATGAGGACAAAGCAGCTAACTTTTAAGTGTCAACTTTCTCATTTACAAAAGGGAATAATAAGACATAACAGGGGTAGGACAAACTTGTTGACAGGACCAAATGAGATCAAGGTACACTGGGGCACTTAACCAGTGTGGTGGTGTTAGATGCCCTCGAGTCGGGTCCCACCCATAGTGACCCTCATAGGGTTTTCAGTGGCGACTCTTTCAAGATTGCCTTGGGAGTGGATTGCCAGGCCCTTCTCCCATTTTTGCCATGCTGGGAATTGAACACGGAACCTCAGAGACTGCAGCGCAGCGCCCTACCAACTGAGCTAAATCTTAGTCCTTAACCAGTGTAGTGACACAGAAATTACTCAGCAAATGTTGGCGGTTAGGACGCTGCTGCTGGCTATAGGCTACAGTTACTCCTACTGAGAGGGCTGGTGGGAGGATGATGGTGTGTAATCATGGGACCCCAGGAGGGGTCTTGGGGCCAGGGGTTTAGTACAGTGGGTAGAGCGCAACTCTGCGCTCTCTGAGGCCCCAGGTTCGATCCCCAGCACTACAAAAATGGAAGATGGACATGGCAGTCCACTCCTGAAGCAATCCCGAAACAATCAGCCATTGAAAACCCTATGAGTCAGATTCGATGGTGCTAACCACAACCGAGGGGCCTTGAGATATGGTGAGTGCGTGTAGCACTCCTAGATTTTTCTCCTTAGGATCACAGCTTAGTTCACAGCTGACCTAGTTTCCTTAAAAGAGATCTCGTTCCTCCTTTTCTCTTTTTTCATTTTTTTTTTTTTTTTAGACAGCGTCTCACTAAATTATACAGACTGCTTCTGGTCTCAAACTTGCGATCCGCCTGCCTCTGCCTCCAGAGCAGCTGGGATTACAGGTGTGCGCCATCACACCCGGCTCCTTTTCTCTGTTTTAAACTCTTAGTTTTCTTTTTCAAATCGTATGAGCAAGTTGGTCATCTCAGGAATCGAAGCTTCCAGAGTCAGCTGGTTGCGGAAGCCCTGGGTTTGGACCTGCTGGGGAAGGCCAGACCCGTCTTGCTTGCAGCCCCTTTCATGGATGAGGTGGCCCTGTCTATCTGTAATTGATCATATGACCCACCAGTAATGAGCTCCCAGTGAGAAATAAAGCCTGCAGCCTCCTTCAAGGCTAAGCAATCGGCTTTTGCCTGTGTCTAGTCAGCAATGAGGTTCCTTTCTGCGCTAATTCCCCAGATGCTCTGGATCCACCCCCACCAGTCTCATAGCCTTTCTTTTTTTTTGTTTGCGGTACTGGGGGTTGAACCCAGGGCCGCCTCGCGCTTGCATGCTCTGCAAGTGCTGGACCACTGAGCTGCACCCCCAGCCCATTTTTTTACTTTTTGAGACAGGGTCTCGCTAAATTACCCAGACTGCCTCTGGTCTCGAACTTGCGATCCTCCTGCCTCCACCTCCCGAGCCGCTGGGATTACAGGCGTGAGCCACCGTGCCCGGCTCACAGCCTTTCTTATCCCAGTCTGCATCTGGGTTTTTCAGCCTTGGCACTGTTGATACTTTGAGGATGACAACCATGTCATGGGTTGGTGTATCACAGGATGTTCAGCAGTGTCCCTGGCCTCCACCCACTAGATGCCAGGAACACCCACCACCCCGGTGTGACAACCAAAACTGTCTTCAGACTTTGCCAGGTTCTTCCTCGAGGCGAAATTGCTCCTCCTGCGAGAACCATTGGTCTAGTCAAACCCTCATGATTTGTACCCAGAAACCACTGTCCTCCAGACCCCCCAACTCTAATTGGGAATTCCTACCCCCAAATTCACCCATGCCCCCTTTGGTGTGTTCCAGTTGCCTGGGATGAAATCTCCACTTTTAACTCGGCGTTAAGACCCTCTTCCAGCCCAGCCCAAAAGTTCATATGCTCTTGGCCCACCCCCACCTGTTCTGCTTGCCCAGGCTGCCAGCCTCCCCAGGCTCCTAGCCTTGCCTGCCTTGGTCCCGTTCTCCCTCCTTATTCCCTGAATGAGCGCTTTCCTTCGGGCTCAGCACCAGTCCTCTCCTTTGATCCCTTTTTTATTTTTCAGTACTGGGGGTTGAACCCAGGTCCTTGTACCTGCATGCTCTGCAAGTGTTGGACCACTGAGCTGCACCCCCGGCCCATTTTTTTTTTTTTTTTTGAGACAGGGTCTCGCTAAATTACACAGACTGCCTCTGGTCTTGAACTTGCGATTCTCCCACCTCCGCCTCCCGAGCCACTGGGATTACAGGTGTGCGCCACCGCGCCCGGCTCCTTTGACCCCTTTTACATCCTCTCTATAGCTCCCCTCTCCTCCCTGGTTCCAGGGCACTTAGCTTGTGCCTTTCTAAAAATCTATTCTCAGGCCAGGCGCGGTGGCGCACGCCTGTAATCCCAGCGGCTCGGGAGGCGGAGGCGGGAGGATCGCAAGTTCGAGACCAGAGGCAGTCTGCGTAATTTAGCGAGACCCTGTCTCAAAAAGTAAAAAAAAAAAAAATGGGCTGAGGTGCAGCTCAGTGGTCCAGCACTTGCAGAGCATGCAGGTGCGAGGCCCTGGGTTCAACCCCCAGTACCGCAAAAAAAAAAAAAAAAAAAAAAAAATCTATTCTCCAATCTGTCTCTTCTACTGTGTCCTCAAGGCCAGGGGCTAGATCTTGATTCATTCAAATGCACAGAGACCCACATGGCCTGTGGCATATTAATTTATTTATTTTTGGAGAGCATGAATGAACAGATGGTATGGATAAGAGATATGGAAGAGATGTTGCGTATAGGCAAGTTCTGATTTCCACATGGCATTCTAGGTAGTGCAGGTAGTACCTGGGCAGTGCAGTTTCAACCTGCTTACTAATGTAATGGCCTCAAAATGGGGCATAGGAGTGAGGCAAGATAGAAAGACAGAGAACCTTAGGGGACATGGAAAGGGAAAGCACTTTCAACACAGGGTATGGTTTGAATCTCACCAGTTAAAAAATCAAGAACTTTGATACAACTACCAAGAAAACTGCTATGATGACTGCCTGCATAGAGACATCATTT
>VMDO01042245.1:0-10666 GCA_007922755.1 Pedetes capensis | reverse complement strand
AGAAGCCACATGAAGACCTCTGAGTCTACAACAATAACTTTCATCTTCCAATTCTTTGAGCAGTGGTTCCCACGGCATTTATCACAGATCTCAGTAAGTACTGTGTATGTTTACAAGGATATATTCTTTAGGCATAGGAGATCCTTCCTGTCTTACTTACTTTTATATACTCTCCTGAGGTATCCCCAACCCCCAGACTACAGACCAGTTACAGGTTTGAATGGCAGGCAAGCTGGTGAAGCTTCATCTGTAATTATACAACAAATGTAATATGTTTGAAACATCCTGAAACTACCCTCCTTAATCTGTGGAAAAACTGTCTTCCACAAAACTAGTCCCTGGTACCAAAATGGTTGAGGACTGCTGCTCTATAGCAGTTAGATTGCTCTTCATAGATGACAGAAACAAAACTGTGTGTTGATTTTGGCACAATTACCACAATTACCAGCTACAAGGTGTCTGTAAACATTACAAGGGCCACAGAATCAACCAAAGAAATAACCACCTCACATCTCAAATATGCAAATACTCATATTTGTTCTCATTCTAAGTAATCGTTGCCAAATATTCTAGCCCATGATAATTAGCATGACCTATCTTTGACCCAATTGTTAAGGTTTTTAAGTAAAAGAAAAAAAAGAAAAGAAAAGTGACAAAGAAAAGGGCAAAGAGTTAAGGAAGGAAAGCACATTATGGAATGGTGGTCTCCTCTTAGAAGCTGGAGAGAATTCATATTGGCAAAGCAGTCTGTACCTCTCCGACCATCTGATATAACTGGGTAACAGAAGAGAATTTTTTTAAATGACATGAAAATACAAGAGGACTATTTGGGAAGAGGAAGGGAATCAGCCGGAGGAGGGAAGAGGAATAAGAGAGGATAATGGTGTGGGTAATTATGATCAAAGTATCTTATATACATGTATGAAAATGTCATAATGAAACTCATTTTATATGATGAACATATGCTAATAAGAAAGAAAAAGAAAAGTGAATGATGAGAACCCTAAATACATAAATTTTTATTTGTCAATTATACCTCAACATTAGCTCAGTTGGTAGAGTGCTGCTCTGTGCTCTCTGAGGCTGTGAGTTCCATCCCCAGCACTGCAAAACTGGGAGAAGAACCTGGCAGCCCATTCCTGAAACAATTCAAAACAATCAGCCATTGAAAATCATATGAATAGCAAAGAATGCTTCCTGTTGTACTCAGGGTTGCTATGAGTCAGACCCAACTGGACAGCACCTAACTGGGGTGGGGGGAGGAGGGTGATTGTTTCAGTTGCATTAAGGGACCCAAAGAAAAGTTTCCAAATCAACATAGAAACAGCCTTATTTTAAAAGAAAACAATAGATTCTACTTGATCAATGAGGCTGCACAGAGGCGTGCTCTCTCTTCCTAGAGCCTTATACAATGCACTTATTTGATCTCCTGTAGGTGAGAATCATAACTATTCTCTTAGCAGGTGAAGAAATCAAGGATAGGTGCCGGGTCCAGATCCACTCATGATGGGTAAACAGAGTTGCCACATGAGGAAGAGTATCTTTAATAAAGGCATTGGAAGGAAAAATCCACTGAAAAGGGATGAGTACTCCTAGCCTCAGAGGGAAAGTCTTCTGAAAAGAGAACAGTACCTCCAAAAGGTCTCTTCATGGAAAAGGACTTAGAACCCCATCTTTTCTTTTTAATTGGTCATATAAAACCTTTTGGATCTGTGGGCAATACTGATTCAAATTGGGAGTTGACAAGCCTCCCTAGCAGGCTTTCTTTTCCTGAATGACTTCCAACAGCATAAACTCCTTAATTCAACACAAACAAAAGCCTTTGTACTGACAGCTCTACAGTAAGCAAACCATTCTGATAAAATGAAGCACCCATTTGTCACAACAAATGGACTCAGTGGGATGACACACAGGTAACAGTTAACTGCCCCTAATTCCTGCATAAAGTTAAGAATAGTTAATTAAATTAGACACAGGAGGTGTAGGTGCTCAGATCATCTTGGTTTATCTCTTTGAAGTAAAACACAATTTTTCTCTGAGCTAATCTTTTACTTTGATTACCAACCTAACACTCATGTGATAAAGAGATTGTTAACAAAACCTTGATGTAATCCATCAATGCTACCAACTTCCTTGTCTTTTTTCTGACCTTTCATAAGATTTAGTGAATTGTAATTCTGTATAAAAAGGCTGAGCTATCTGGAAATAAATGGAACAAGGTCACAGGGCCTCCAAGCTGCTGTGTCTGTTACCCATCGCCGACTCCTCATCCACCTTCAGGAAACCCTGGATTCTATCTAGGCTGCAGCTGGTCTGCGGCAGATAGGAGATGTAGGTAACTTGCTCAAAGCTGCCCTTGAACAGAGGCTGAGCAATAATCCACACAGGCATACCTCAAAGCTGTGCATGGACACTTCATACCATTTTGCATTCCCAGAAGCTTCAATTCTATCTTCCTTTCTTACCTCATTATAAAACAATTTCATCTTCTATTCTCTACTTCCCAAAGCAGAGTATTTCTATCATAAGACATATGTTGAAAATTGTTAATGCCAAATTTAAAAAAATTCTTAGAAGTGTGCTGATTGCATGTGGGTATATTATTTCTCATTCATAATAGAGAGTGTTTAAAATGTTATCACAGAGTGCTTTTTTAAAAAAGAAACACATTTAATTTGGATGATTCCAAAGAAAGATATTTTTAAAAGTATAAAACACCCACTTGATCCTCTTAAACCCAAGGGTAGGAGCTTTAATATTTTAATAGGAACTAATGGAAAAGAAGAATTAGAACTTTCATGACACAAAGAAAAATTCTAAAGGTTAAGAAGCCACTTTCATATATTACTTATAAAATATGTTACACATTCTTACAAGACCAAAATTACCTTGTGACTTTAAATTTTCTTTGAGCATCATAAATGTCTTCTAGTAGCCAAATACATGGTGAGAATATGAGTTATCTTTCTGATAACTGAAATTCCTCATGTAGCTTATCAAACTTATCTGTTACATTTTTGGAAGAAATCATTTGGATAAAAGTTAGAATGATAAAATAGTAAGAATGATTTTTTAAAGTCTTTTTTTTTTTCAGTACTGGGGGTTGAACTCAGAGCCTTGCACCTTCATGCTTTGCAAGTGCTGGACCACTGAGCTGCACCCCAGCCCATTTATTTTTACTTTTAAGACAGGGTCTCACTAACACAGACTGCCTCTGGTCTTGAACTTATGATCCTCCCACCTCCACCTCCCGAGCTGCTGGGATTATAGGTGTGCACCACCGTGCCAGCTAAAGTCTTTTTAAAAAGAATAATTCTTGCCAGGCATGGTAGTGCCCACCTTTAATCCAAGGGACTCAAGAGGAGGAACCAAGAGAATCACAAATTTGAGGCGAGAGGCAGCCTGCATAACTCAGTGAGTCCGTGACTCAAAATAAAAAATTTTTAAAAAGTGTGCTGGGAATGCATCCCAGTGGTGGAGAATGTGCAAAATATGTGCAAGGCCCTGGGTTTAAAACTCAAGTATCACCAAAAAAAAAATGGTGATTCTTCAGGAAATGTAAGTATGTATGCTAAATAGTTGTTGTCATATTGTTCTCTCACATTATATATATACCACATTAACCAAAGTTCAAAATTTCTGAACTCCCTTTCACTATTTCCAATGCCTTCCTGCCCCATCATTGATTTCAAGCAGCTTTTTAAAAGTTACTCAAACTTTTCATTGTTTTGACTCCTCCATGATATGTAGCTTAGAGCATTCATAAGTTTTTTATGATTATGGGGCATCATGGGAAAAAAAACTTTAATAATAATGGCTGCAACACCTTCTCTGTGTTCACATTTTTTTCTAGCATCCAACAGTTGGCTGAGTTATTTCACTATTGTTATTGCTCTTCCTTCTTAATGTCACTATCTAACTAGTGACTCTCTCTCTGTTTTTCCTCTCATATTTTAAATCCAAGAGACCCACTCAATTGAAATCCAACACCGTGACTGCTATTATCAACTGATGTCTCATCCCAAATTCCTTTTGAGGAAAAATAACCTATTTTATGAGTAAGTGTCAACCAATTTGCTATGCTGTCCCCTCTCTGGCTAGAGAAATGGAATTGGAATCTCTCACCAGTTCCAACACCGTGAGCAGCTGAGGCTGCAGACCTCTCAAACTCAAAGACTCCACTGCAGGAGGCACCAGGACCTTAGGCTGTGTCTGCCATTTACTAACTCTGTCTTCTGGCTCATCACTTTGCAAGCCACTGACATCCTCAGTGAACTGAAGCTTGTCTGGGCTCTTGCCTCTCTCTGACCCACCCCTCACAATTATATGATCATGGGCACTGAATCCTGGGGATTTGATGATGTCAAAATAAAGAAGCTTTGAAGGCTGTGAACACAGACTGAGTAATTTTTCTATTGTGAGGCAGTGATAAAAGACAGCAATTTGAACCTCCAGGCTCCAGCAAGAAAGTACAAAATATTTTGTGTTAGTAATTGGTATATATAGTGCATTGCTCCACTTATGTTTTATTCTGCTTCTCTTTCTGTGCCTTTTTCACTCTAGGAATTCTTTCCAGGAATCCTCTCCTTCCTTGTTCACCTGTCTTTCCTTCCTTATTTCTTTCATAAGTGGCCAAATAGGCACAGACGCACAAATAAAAATAATTTTTACATGTTCCATGTTTTTATCTTATTCTGATATTTTATTTAGTGTGGTAAAAACATTTACCATGAAATCTACCCTCTTCAACTTTTAAGAATATACTGGAGTATTATGTCTACAGCTATACCACCCTGGTGTCTGATCTCGTCAGGTCTTGGAAGCTAAGCAGTGTCGGGCCTAGTTAATCCTTGGATAGGAGACCGCCTGGGAACACTGGGTGCTGTAGCCTTGGGAGAAGGACCTGGCAGCCCACTCCCCCAAAAAATCAGCCATTGAAAATCCTATGAATAGCAGAGAAGTACTGACAATAGTACCGGGAATGGCACAGTGTTGGTAGTGTTTCATCTATTGTACATAGGGTCCCTATGAGTCAGACTTAACTCGATGGCACCTAACGACAACATACTAGAGTATTACAGACTACAGGCACATTATAGGATAGCAGATCTTTAGAGTTTATTTATTTTGCTGAACTGAAACTTTATGCTAACTGTCAGTAACTTCCCAGTTCTCTCTCTCCCCAGGGTCTGGTAATAGGCATTCCACTTTGTGACTATAAGAACTCGACTATTTTAGATACCTCCCATGCATGGAATCATGCAGCATTTGTCTGTGACTAACTTATTTCACTTAGCATAATATTCTGTGTTTCTATTAATGAACACAATTTTAATCCTTTGAATGTCATATTCTTCTTTCACAAAAAAAGAAGTCATGCCAACCGACAAAAGTTAATTTTAACTCCACATGACTCAAACTTTAAAAAAAGAAAAGAACAGCTAATCCTGCTAGTCACCTGCAGCGAATTCCTGGAGGGTATCATGGGAGCGCTGCATCTCCTTTCCCCTTCTCCTCCTTCTCTTCCCCACGGCCGGACTCCTTTGCCTTCCTGCCAAATCCTTCACCTCTCAGCTTAAGTATCTCCTCCTTGGAAAGGACTTCTAAGGCCACCTCCACTGGTATATGCTCTTATAACACTCCAGGACATTACTTTATCATATTTATCAAGACTGTAACAAATAAATGACTTATGTGATCATATTTGCCCTCCTTCTAGACTGAAAGCATCATGAAGACAAGACGTCTTTCTGTTCCACTTGTCACTGTGGCTCCAGCGCTCAGCCCATGGCTGCCCCTAGGGACTACTTGGTGGATGGTTGCTGAATAAATGAATAAACAAATGTATGGATAAATATAGGGATGTTAGTTAGCTGCTCCTTCCTGTCATTCAGCTGGGCCACAGAGATTTGGAAGGCACAGCAAGGCTCCTTCTTCAGACTTGACCCACCATCTCTGCCACTTCCCCCACAGCACCTAAAACTCCAAGCCCACCTTTCACTTTAGGTCCCAAGACATACTCTTTTTAAATTGCCCAGAGGTACAAATGGGCCTTTGTTTATTGTCACATAATCTAAATGGACCCAACAGAAAATGAACTTGTGTCATTTTTACTAATATTCCCAGGGAGTGTAAATGATACAACCACCATCATATAATTAAAACAAACCCCAGATCACCATGACTGCTGTTGCCGTAGGGTGTCTGAGACAAGACTAGATTACTTCCTATCCCCATGAGTTTAAGGTCTCTCAACATCGGCTCCCTTGAAGTTATTCCTGTTGTTAAAACTATTGCAGGATTCTGATGCACAAATGACATGGGGGGAAAATTTGCTAGGCAGCTATGAAATACTTTGTCTAAAATAGTTATGGGCTAGGGTTTAGCTCAGTTGTAGAGTGCTGCTCCACACTTCTGAGGAGCCAGGTTCATCCCAAGCACTGAAAAAATAAGAGAAGGATGTGGCAATCCATTCCCAAAAACCATCCCAAAATAATCAGCCATTGAAAACCCTATGAGGGTTGCTCTGAGTTAGATTCAACTCAATGGAACCTAACAACAAAATGGTTTGGGGCTCTCAGTTCAGACAATAAGCTTGTATTGAGCCTATGATATGCCAGAGTCTGTGACCTGAATGACTAGAATGAATAGAATTACATGAGGTAAATGCACTGAAGGAGGCCTGATTGATTGTCCTCACATGAGTTTGTGGGACTGAGTGCTAGATGTGCTAATAGGGATCAGAGATGGCTTCTCAGGGAAAGTGGCATTTGCACTGAGCTTTGAAAGAGAAATTAAAATGCCCAAGAGAAGTTAGGTTGGAGAACATTTCAGGAGGCACAAACAGCAGGTAGAAAGGAGTAAAATCAGGAATGCACACAGTACAGTTAATGGTGAGTCAGTGACCACACGGGTGGGTGAGGGGCAAGTACGATGGAGTGTAACACAAGGTACAGGTTTTAGACTCCACAGTAGAGGTACATTCCAAATATTAGAGATAAATTGCATAAAATTGTTTGAATAAATACACACAACGTGTAGTAGATTCCTATTCAAAGATCTGGAACATTATGGTTAAGGCTATAAAAAGCACAAGTATTCCTGTACTTAAGTAAGAAAGAAGAAATATGAATAAGCGGGGAAAAGATAAGAATGTCACAGCAAATTATCCCAGACCTGGGAAAAAGTTTATTTTGTGTATGTGGTTGTGGTAAGAGATTATGAATACTTTTATCTGCTCCATTCTGTTACCATTAAAATATTTTTAGAGGCATAGCAGGGACACGGTCAGTGTGTTTGGTTTAAGAGAAAAGCGGAACACATTCCTTCTCCAAGTCAGTGAACCATGGTGAGTGTCTCAGCACCTGCACAGAGCAACAGAGCAGAATAATCTCATTAGAAATAAAAGCCTTCATTTTCTTCAGAGGATAAAACGACCTCATAAATGGTCTTATACCATTGGCCAGTGAGCCAGGAGAGCCGGATATGGAGTTCAAAGAACAAAGAGCCATTCTTGTATGGGTAAAGTAAGTTCTTTTCTAATGAGTTAAATCCTGTCTTCTTCTAACAGCATAAGAAATTGGAGTGGACAATGTTCTATCTGACACATACTAGGGAAAGCACCCTATTGCTTGAGCAAGAATGCAACTTGGCCCTTGACATATTTATTAAACACCCCATAGATGCCATATATTCTTGCTTGAAATTCCCTTTGGATTTTGGTTTCTACGATGTTCAACAGTACAGCCTCTTTTGTGATAGCAGAACAGGAGGTCAGGGCTGATTCACAGATGCTCATCTTTCACATTTAAATCCCTAGATCACTTTTATTCCATCACTCAATAGAGTAGAGTAAATATTTGTACATCTCATTTTATATGAGTTTGCATAGTATAACCATGAAGGGCAAAAGTATCTTGATTCATTCCATTTAGTATTATAACTCTACAGGTCCAATCTGGTTCTTTGCTCAGAACTGTGCTTTTGTTCAACACATACTCTTGCAGTTTATGATCCTGCTCTGCTTAAAAACTTCTAACAGTTTGACCTCACACTCAGAATACATTCCAACCTCTGTAAGGTCAATATAATATACCCTCTGCTCACTGGACCCAACCCCCACAATTCTTCTGCTTATTCCAGCTAGTGTTTGGTCTATTCCTTGACACTAAGCTTCCCTTGCCTCAGTGTTCTAGGAATTCCTCCTTCCTTTAACTGGAATGCCCCCCTCCTTAGGTATTCAATTGTTGTTGTTAGGTGCCATCAGGTCAGCCTCTGATTCATAGTGACCCCATGTGCAACAAGTGAAACGCCATTGTCAGTGTTTCTCTGCTATTCGTAGAGTTTTCAATGGAGGTATGCAATTAACAGAGTCCTTATAAGTCTAGAGTCAGTTCACTCTCCTTTCCTATGTTACTCAATATCCAAGGTGCCACCTAAGGATCCTCACCTCTCAATGTTCACATCAGCATCAATCTGTGTAACCATGGTGGAGTGACAGCATGTGGCCTTCAAGGCTAAGGCTTAAGATATGTGAGCATTCTCCCACATTCTCTTGGATCTTTTGTTTTGGGATCTTTTGTTTTGTTTGTCCTGAAGACACTCCTGTAGCCCTAGTGGAAAGATCCATTTAGGAAGTAACAGAGCCCTCTTGCCAACATCCCTGGAGCACACCATCTAGGAAGCGGATTCTCCAGCCAAGAAGCCCATCAGGCGACAGCAACCTCCTGAGACCCTGAGATAGAACCACCCAGCTAAGTCATCCCTGAATTCTTGTCTGACGAAAACCATGTGACAGAGTAAATGTTTGTTGTTTTTCCACGTTACTAGTTTGGGGAATAATTTGTTACAAAGTAATAACTATTATACATTCTCATAAAAGCCTCTCTTGATACTCAATCTAAGAAGACCCTACCATATCACATTTTATGCAATTACCCATTTATTTTCTTTCTCATATTGATGGATAGCTTGTTATTTTTACTGTTGTTTTTACTGTTGTTTATTATTGCCTGTCTCTCCACTGGAATCTAAATCTTTGCAAAGGCAGCAATTTTGCCTCTCTCATTAAAGTTTATGCCCAGAATTGGGCCATCTAGAGCAGATGCTCAAAAAGATCCATTGAAATAATAACATATCACTCTATGAAAGTTCTATTTTTACTTACATCTTCAAAGAACATAGGAGGTTGGTTAATTTTTTTCTCAAACTCTATGGTGGCTCCCTTGTCTCTGATTCAGTGCCAGATTAAGGAGACTTTGTATTCAGCAGAAAAGAGGTGCCAAGACTTGCAAAAGATTTTGGGCAAAACTTCATTCTCTGAACTGAAGAATAGTTACAGAGTTTTTTCTTTGTTTGTTTTTGAGTGATAAACCATCATTTGGAGACAATTTTAGGGAAAGAATATCACCTAGTAAAAGTGTACTGATATAGAAAAGAAGATTTACTTAAAACAAGAACAAATTGGATAAAACATTAGGATATGGAGTTAAAGATGTTATCTCTAGGTGCCTTTGAGTCAGGTCCGACTCATAGCAACCCTCATAGGGTTTTCAATGGCTGATTATTTTAGGATTGCTTCAGAAGTGGATTGCCACGACTTTCTCCTGTTTTTGTGGTGCTGAGGATCAAACTGGGGTCCTCAGAGAATGCAGAACAGCACTCTACCTACTGAACTAAACCCCAGTCCTGAGTTTAAGTAGATGACATAATCACCAATTTTAAAAATGGAGAATATATTTGTTTTAATGATCTGGAAAAACAATTCAAATACATGCAAAAGAGATCATCTTCTATCATCTTCAAATCATTCAAAGATTGGCAGTAAATCTTTCCAAAGCTGTTTTAAGAGCCTGAGGCAGGAAAAACGGCTCTATATCCTGCTACTTTCTCTGTTAAGTGAAACACATATCCTTAAAAATTCTACCCAGGTTCTTGGGTTCAGACTTCAGAAGCGTACAGCAGGAATAGTTAGTATAGATAATTCCATGACCAAAAATGGAAGTAAAAGATCTACACACATGAAGTATTTCTATATGTAGTTTTATGAGGTTTCTTCCAACAATTTTGTTGGGAAAAGTAGACCTGTTTTTTGGCTTCATTCCAGAAAACTCTTTCAACCTCTCTGGCTTAGATCCTGCCATCTGTACGAAGTCAAAACCACAGAAAATGACTTTTAATTACAGTTCTTAACAATGAGGACTCAAGATTATACTTATGTGAGGGACCATGCACTCAGAGGACCCCAATGCATTTCTGTACAGTATGATGTTTCAGTTATGTTGCACTGACAAATACACTGGTATTCATGCATCTACAAAAGCACAAACCATTCAATATGTCAAATTCTAATCATTTTCTTTTTTTAGACAGGGTTTCACTATGTAGCTCAGGCTAGTCTCAAACTCATGATCTTCCTGCCTTGGCCTCCCAAGTGTTGGGATTATGAGCATGCATTATCACACTGGGCTTC
This sequence comes from Pedetes capensis, assembly GCA_007922755.1. Taxonomy (NCBI): domain Eukaryota; kingdom Metazoa; phylum Chordata; class Mammalia; order Rodentia; family Pedetidae; genus Pedetes; species Pedetes capensis. The sequence goes on along the minus strand of VMDO01042245.1, from coordinate 195 downwards.
CATTCAAAAATCTTAAAGAAAACACAACACATCTCTCATAAAATTGATGGGGTATATTTTCATTGCAGATTAATATTGTAAGGAGCTGGGTTACAGGAGGCTTAAGCAAACATGTTAGCCCTATAATTTCCAACAAGTGCTCGAATTAAAACAAGTCTTGACTGGAAAACATGAAAAAGAGTGGTATGTGTGTGC
>VMDO01042244.1:0-10680 GCA_007922755.1 Pedetes capensis | reverse complement strand
TAACCTTTTAGCCTAAATTTTTCAAGTAATTACATTATTTATGGTAATTTAGGTGATACTAACTTGTGTGAGTGAATTAAGGAATGCATACCAATCAATATCTTGTCTACCTACAACACTAAATTACATTGAAAAGAACATAAATTAAAAATAGTATTTAAATTTTCTCATAACCCATTTAAAAAGGCATTCAGGCAAGAACAAAATACCATAACTCTAATTCTAAAAATAAATAGCAACAAAGAAGTGAAGAAAAACAGCATCTCAGCAAGAAAACAAAGAAGCAGTGTCTACAGTCCCCTAATAGTCCTGTGAGTAGTAACCACCACCCAGAAAGTTCTACATATAAATTGTTAACTCCCCTGAGTTTAAAGCCATGATAATTAGGTTCATTATCTTACATGCTAATGACACAAACATAATAAGTTTGCAGTGAATAATTCATATACTACTAGTTCTCAAGGCGATGCTCATTGCGAAGTTTATTTACAGTACAAGTTACTCTGCATTTTTTATAGTTTAATTTTATTGCTTAGATAAACAGAAATCACTTAGCATGGAAATCTAATTTACTATCAGTAAATGATAATAATCTCAAATATTGGTTCATATATTGATTTAATTAGTTGTGATAACAAACTAGAAAGATTAAGATGCTTTAAGAAATTTCAAAAACACTCTGAATTGATGTCAATAAACAAAGTATTTTAGTAATTAATATTTTTCAAATAAATAATATCACAGTACTCCTTATTTTAAAATGTACATGTAGATTATTTTGGAATTTTATCACTTTAGATTCCTTATATGATCTATAAAATTGCTGTTTTCTTCAATTTTTTTCCATTTTATAATGGACTTAATATCAGACTTGGTATATTTATCTTAACAAATTAAAAATAATTTTAATCTCTTTCAAAATGATTTTCTCAATTGCAATAACACATTTCATAGCTTACATGTATTATGAAAGCCTTTATGCTACTAGGTACCTGAACTATAGTGATTTTAATTTCTCCACATCAGGTAAAAAAATTTCTATAATTTCTGGCATGTCTACAAATTGTTGTTGTTAGGTGCCCTTGAGTCACATCTGACTCATAGAGACCCTATGTACAACAGAATGAAACGTTCCTCAACACTGTGCCATGCCAGGCACTGTGTTTTCAACAGCAGACTCTTTCTGGATTATATCACGAGCAGGCGGTCAGCTCCTTCTCCCATATTTCTAATATTCTGTGTGCATTTCTACAAATATTCCTTCTAAAATAATAATTTTATTTATAAGCTAAAACTGTTTAAACATATAGACTGTGTCAACAAAGAGAGGTTAGATAGGGTTCAGGTAATATCAGATGAGAACTTTAGAATCTCAGCAGCTTAAAATATAAGATCTTTTTTTTTCCCCTCACCTTAGCTATTCATCATGGGTCTTCTGAGAGTTCTACTCCATGTTTGCATTGCAGTGCTCAATGCAATGGAGCATCACTATCTCAAATTCTGCCAGTCATCGCAGAAAGCAGAAAGAGAGCTCTGGACAAACTTGCACTAGTTTTAAACAATGTGGCTCGGAAAAACATTTTACTTCTGCTCATAACGGAGCACAACTGTATAGAAAAGCCTTCAAAAATTTTCAAAAGAAAACTTTTTCAACAAGACATCTGACACACTTCGTAGGCTATAAATATGGGTTAATGTTCATGAAAGTCTCAGAAGATAAATAGCATTCCAAATTCCTGTTTGTATTAAGTAACTATCATAGTAACCAGTTCTTGCAAAGTGTTCTGAATGTAACAAGGATAACTCTAAGTATACTTTCAAAACTGTAAATTTGAACACATTATATGTTTACAACCTTCTAATCTTTTCACCATGTAATGATTCCTCGCTCTCTGTTATCTCTGAATACCAATACAATTTACAAAATGCTCGAGGAGACAAAACTAATAAAACATGCTGCATTCAGCCTTTCCTGCCTTTTCACATTCTATGACAAAATGCTTTGTCTGCCACTTCCACTTGAGGAAATCTTACTCTCCCTTCAACTAAACATAAGCTCATCTCTACTATGAAGTTGTTCCTGACAGATTACAGCACCCAGAGTTTGGTACTCCCTCAAAACTGATTCCACATCTCCATTATAGCTGTTCACTGACTAGATTATGAATTCCTTGAAAATAGACATGGTTAATTACCTTACAATTCATAGCATGTGACAGTGGCTAAGAAATGCCTAAATAAAAAATGACTAATTTCCATAGTGTCAAATGAAAACTCTTAAAGGAAAGCAGTATGCTGGATAAATAACTATCTGCCCTTGGATATATAAGTGTAAAAAGTTTGTTCAAGGAGTTCCTTTCAATATCCAAATGTTAGAGTCAATTTGTTGGTGGCAATCCTAATAAATGAAAGTTATATAACATTCAGTTAATTTTTCATTCCCTCATTCCCCAGACTTTATTTATTCAATTCAGATTTACTGAATGCCAGGAGCTATGGGAGGCTCCAGTCATGGCATTAAGTAAATATAGGTGGAGGTGCTGTCATCAGTATAAAGGTCAGATAAAAATAGGTTGTTTGATATTTTGTGCATCTAAATTTTTTTTTGAGATAACGTCTCATGTGACTTTGAATTCGTAGGCTCAAGCAATCCTCCTGTCTCAGTATCCCAAGTAGGTGGAAATACAGGCGTACCATACCACACCTGGCTTGTTCATCTAATTTTTTGATGTTTGATGTTCACTTTCTGTAATAGAAGGGCTAAAAGTTAATTTTATATTAATACAACTCACCATAGTTATGAAAAAGTTTAGAGTAGTTATCATCTATTGCTTAGAAAAAATGTCAACTATGTTTTGGTTCCAAAGCTTTCCTTGAAGTTATAAAAATAATATTTTTCAACTCAATAATAATTTTAACATGAAATGCTTGCAACAAAAGCAAACTGACATTAAAATAGTGGTTTTGTTTTTAAAAGGCAAAATGAGGAAGAAAAGGAAATATCAAGTTCAACTGCTGGATCTGGAAGGATAAATATTAATAATACTGAGAAAATACTATGCAAAAAAAATAAGCCTCAAGTATTACTTGCAATGATATTTTTGTAAATGAAAGATTAAAGCCTACAAAAGTAAAAGACACTAAAGAGAAACAACATACTATGCATTCCTGAAACATTTTCTGAAAAGAAAAAGGACAAAATTATCAGCCTAATTATTATTCTGTTTTCCTGTAGTTTCTAGTTTTTTGAGACAGTCTCGCTGTGTAGCCCAGGATGGCCTGAAACTCACTATGTAACCCTGGTTGGCATCAAACTAATGATCCTCCTACCTCAGCCACCTGAATGCTGGGATTACAAATAAGCACCACTACACCTAACCTTTGGGCTGGGATTTAGCTCAGTGGGTAGAGCGCTGCAGTCTCTGAGGACCCGAGTTCAATTCCCAGCACCACAAAAATGGGAGAAGGGCATGGCAATCCACTCCCAAGGCAATCCCGAAGCACTCAGCCATTGAAAACCCTATGAGTCGGATACCCGACTCGACAGCACCTAACAACAACAACACCTAACCTTAGTCATTCTCATTATAATCATTTACTCGCCCATAGCAAAAGAAAATGACTCATGTGGCCACTGAGCCCTTTTTTTTTTTTTTTTTTTTTTACTTTTAGCCTGTGTAGACAGAGAATACCTTTTTTGAATTTTTTTTTTAACTAATTAAATAGCAGATAAGTGCAAAGTTTTATCTTTGGCAACATGCATTATTATGTAAATTCTGTACTATTATAGAATATCAAAAAACAGTATTTATTACTTAGTCTTAGTGATGCATAAATGTCATATCTCAACTTGATAGGAATTCTTTTAGTTTGTGTCAGATACAGGAGGCAAAACAACTTAGTATAAGGATTTTATATTGTAGAAATTTCAACCTCCTATGTAAAAAGTTTGAAGATTTATAGAATTATAAAGTACACTGCTGATGAACATAAATTAAACTAAAAATGTACAAATAATAACATGTGATAGAGCAGGAATATGACTGGAAACAAGACAATTATTCTTAAAAATTACAAAGCCACTGAAGAAGTTGGTTGGAACTGCTGTTTTATACAGTAAGGTTTAGTACAGAAATACTAAAGAATCTTATGGGTAAAATGTAATAAAATCTGTTATAATAAAACTCTCTAAAAGCTGACAATCATTCTGATCAGAGATTAGAAACAACCCTATCTATTTGTTCAAATTTGTCTTTTTTATCTTTTGTAAGTATTTTATAGTTTTCTCCATATAGATTTTAAACACTTGTTGGTAAATTTATATCTAAGTAGTTTACCTTTTTCCTCATTCTGTAAATAAGATTTCCAACTATTATGTTATACAAATGCTACTGACTTTTTTCATGGTAGTTTTTTATATCCTGCTCCTTTGGTGAATTCTTATATTCAGCTATTTTTATTTTTTATTCTCTAAAGTCTTCAGGTACATAATCACCTGAAGCTTCATTACTTTTCAAGCCTGTTTTCTCTCATCAAATAGCATGGCTTTTAACCTCCAGCATATAGTTAATATTAGTGGAGATAAGCATATATCTTTAATTTATTTCTCACCTTAAGAAGAATATACCAGCCGGGTGTGGTAGTGCATACCTCTAATCCCAGCGACTCAGGAGGCAGAGGCAAGAGGATCACAAGTTCAAGACCAGAAGCAGTCTGTATAATTTAGCAAGACCATGTCTCAAAAACTTGAAAAATGGGCTGGGGGTGCAGCTCACTGATCCAATACTTTCAAAGTATGCGATCACAAGGTCCTGGGTTCAACCCCAGTACTGCAAAAGGGAAAAAAAAAAAAAAAACCATACACACACACACACACACACACACACACACACACACGTGAGATGTTGGCTTTTAGGACTGAGATAACTGTAGTCTATCATGTTTAGGAAGTATCCAACCATTCCTATTCTCTCAAGAGTTTTATCAGTACAAAGAGGTGTTGAAAATTTTTCCAAGACATTTTCAGGACCTATGGAAATAATCATCTGATTTTTCCCTTTGAGTCTGTTAACAGAGTGAATTATATTAAAATATTTCTGAATATTAACCAATTCTTAAATTCCCGGTATAATTCCCAGTATCATTTCTTAAGGTGTTACCAGGTTTTTGCTAATATTTTATTAAAGATTTAGTGTTCAAAAATGATGTTGATGTGACATTTTCATCTAGTGTTATTATCAGGTTTAGGTATCAATGATATATTTAATACATGAAAAATGATGAACATTCTCTTTCTTCACAGCAAATGCATGCTAGGCAAGCACTGTATCACTGAGCTAAATCGCCAGTCCAATTTCCTCTAACTTCACTATGACCTGGTCCTGAGGCAGAATAGCTTTAGGATTGCTTAAGAGGCAGCTCAACAGATGACTAAGGATCTAAGACTTCAGTATCTTTTCATTTTGTCATCCAAAGTTTTGGTTTTATCCTGAACTATCCCCCAGAAGGTTACAAGATAGCTCCCACAATTCTAAGCACCCATCTAGTAGAAATTGTTGTTGTTGTTAGGTGCCGTTGAGTCGTGTCCAACTCATTGCGACCCTCATAGGGTTTTCAATGGCAGATTGTTTCAGGATTGCCTTGGGAGTGCATTGCCACATCTTTCTCCCATTTTTGCAGTGCTGGGAATCAAACTCGGGACCTCAGAGACTGCAGAGAGGCGTTCTACCAACTGAGCTAAATCCCAGCCCCCTCTAGTAGAAATAGGGGCTTAAAAAACTTTCCTAGGAGTTCTTCAAACTTCCTCTCATGTCTCATTGGTCACATATGAATTACCAGCCAGATATGAGTCATATGTTCATATTTAAACAAATGACTAGCAAAAAAAGTGGTGAAAATAAAAAAATATATGTTGGTCAACTAATTGGGATTTACATAAGTCATGTGATAGTAGGGTAAGTCCACACTTACTAGAAAAAAAAAAAGGAGGATCTGCCACAAGGACAGCAGTAATGAACAGTTGTTGGGTAAGCTTTTTATTAAGTAAATTAGACAGCTAATCTTGACATTAATTACAGATTTTAGCTATGACATATGTTTGATTACAGGGCAAAGCTAGATGAGGTATTTAGATCCATTACAGCTCTTAAACTCTACAAGCCAGGCAAATAGCATAGTGGTTAAAAGCCTGGGTTTTCAAGTTAAACTGACCTGGATTTGAATATCCACCAGTTACTTGTACATCTTGGTCAGTACATCCTGTCCTGAAAATCCACATAGTGATAATATTTAACTCATGCTGCTATGATAATTAAATGAAATTATGAATTAAAATGCTAAGCATTTTATCTAAATTTCAGTACCATATATTCCTGAATCTAATCCATACCATTTCAACAGTTTTGGAAGGCTACAAAATCAGATGTAGATTAGAAGCATGAGCAGATTGGATCTGTCATTGAGACTGGAGAATTGACAGTAATTATTAGTCTATAACATATAAATTCTAGTTATTATAATTTTGTGCCACTAATTTACAATCTGGGATGATTTTACCACTAGTTAACACTGGATAAATGAGAAAAAATATTGTTTCCACCTTCCTATATTTTATAAATAACAAGCTGATGAGAGATTTAACAACATACCTAATAGCTATTGGTCTCTTAATTCTCCTTTCTCTTTCACAAGCATTTCCTCCACTTAAAACGTAATGCCACCAACATTCCATTAGGTCTAGTCTGGCAAACTAAATGTTATGAAACCAAATTTACTCCTTTGCTCAAATCATACTGTTTCCCCTTTTGAAGTTAACACATCAGCATTTATCTATACAAATGCCAAAGACAAAATGTCACAATCTCCCTGGATGCCTTTTGGTTATCAGTCAATAATTCCTGTAAATTCCACCTCTGAATTATATTTTTAATTCATCTTCTCTGATCTAAAGTCATTACTATTGTGCTATTAGAGGCTTTTGGGCTAGGATTTAGCTCAAATGGTAGAGCACAGCTCTGCAGTGTCTGAGGTCCCAGGTTCAATTCCCAGCACCTCAAAAACGGGAGAAGGATATGGCAATCCACTCCTCAGGCAATCCTGAAACAATTAGCCACTGAAAACCCTATGAGGGTTGCTATGAGTGGACACAACTCACCAAAAAAACATCAGAGGCTTTTATTATTTAAATCATATCTATTAATTTCTTTCCATTTCATCCTGTATTCTATTGATTCATCTTTATGTAAAATGCAGACTACATATATTTGCCTGTCTAAAAATCTTCCATGGGTCCCAACTACTTGTCATATAAACACTGAAAACTTTTATCTTATACATAAAATTTCTCACAATCTGGCCCCAATCTGCATGTGTAGCTGCTTCTACTCCACCCTCTATGACACACCCAGAGTTTTAAACAATGATACAGTTATCTCACTCTTCTCCAAAACATCTTGCCCATTCATGTTTCTTCGTGTTAATGAAGATCCCTCTATTTGCAGTATAAGGGTAACTCCTCCTTTCTTCATGTTGATCCCCTTAGACTCAATTATTCTTCACATCATTTGAGACCCACCTCAAACATCTTTGTGAGATAGGTCTTGAATCCTGCATAGGCAGAGTAAAAATTACTCTGCAGAGTAAAAATTACTCTGCCTATATAATTCTCTGCAGCTGTAGCCCTGTGGCATCCGATCCCGTCAGATCTTGGAAGCTAAGCAGGGTCAGGCCTGGTTAGTACCTGGATGGGAGACCGCCTGGGAACATCAGATGCTGTAGGCTTGGGAGAAGGATCTGGCAACCCCCTCCCAAAAATCAATCTGCCATTGAAAACCCAATGAACAGCAGAGAAGCACTGACAATAGTGTTTCCCCTGTTGTACAGAGGGTCGCTATGAGTTGGATACCGACTCGACAGCACCTAACAACAACAACATATAATTCTATCACAGAAATTATCATACTTATGAAAAATGAATTTTTTCAGGCCATTTTTGCATTTTTGGTTTATCTCTGCATTTCTAGTACATATAATCAAAAATGATTAAATTGGCAAAAAAGGAGATAGTGGCACAAATAAGAACTCAAGCCATCAAGATTCTAAGTCTTAAGTTCTTTTACTTTACATTTTACTAAGTATTTTTATTGAATAGAAATTTTAAAGCTCGTTTGTCCCTTCTTCATTAGACTGTAAATCTTATCAGTAAAAGAACTCTATATTCAGTGTGTAAAGTAGAACTTTACACATAGTAAAAGATTTAATAAATATTAAATGAATAAATACATGAATTAATAAATAAACTGAAGAATGGAGTAACCTGTTAACTTTTATAATGACAGCATAACCAGGGAGCCCTTTCATTCAGTTCGGGTTGAATTTGTTAATTGTTTAAATCTCACATGCATAATCTCATTTATACTGTATATCTGAGAACAAGATTCCACAATACCACAGATTTGTTTTGAAGAGAAGTAGCAATCTGTCAATCAATATTAATTACTTTAATTTGGCTCATTTCACTCAATCACTTCCTACTTGAAATCTGTAGTAATTTAATTTCATAACTCCTATACCTTAATAAAGGGACTGGGATTTAGCTCAGTTGGTAGATCGAGAAGTGTTTCGATATGCCGTGCATAGGGTCACTATGAGTCGGACTCAACAGCACCTAACAACAAATACCTTAATAAGTGTCTTATGAACAAATAAAATCTGCAAGATCTCAAATTCTTTTGGAAATCTTAAGATATAAATATATATAAAAAAAAGAGATACATTAGCCAGGTGTCATGATGCACACATATAATCTCAGCAACTGGGGAGATGGAGGAAAGAGCAAGTTCAAGGCCAGAAGCAGCTTGTATAACTTAGGCAGACCCTATATCAAGGTAAAAATTAAAAAAGAGTCTGAGGGTGCAGCTCAGTAGTAGAGCACTTGCAAAATATATCTAAGACTCTGGGTTCCACTCTCAAGTCCCATCACCAAAAGAAAAAAAAAAAAAAAAACAGCATAAACACAGTGACACATGAATACCCACTCAGAAATGAAAATAAAGCCAAATATTTTGCTATAATTCATGTATTTCTGTGTTTTGGACTTTCTACTCCATATTCTTCCTTCTGTCTTCCACATAGGGGATCAAACCCAGGGCCTTGTTTGCACATACTAGGCAAACACTCTATCACTAAGCTACATTCCCAGTCTCATCTACTTTATATTCTTTAAAAATGTGTATAATTAAAAATGTAAAAAGTAGCCAGGTGCAGTGGCGCATGTCTTTAATCCTAGCAACTCGGGAGGCATAGGCAGTAGGATCAGCAGTTTGAGACCAGAGGCAGCGTGGGCAACTCAGTGAAACCCTGTCTCAAAATAAATAAAAAAGGGGCTACGGGTTCAGCTCAAAGCATTTGCCTTGCATGTGTGAGGCCCTCGGTTCAAGCCCCAAGTACTGCCAAATAAGAGTAAGAACATGTATTTCCTTCCAAAATGCAAAATAAGAAAAAAAACGTTAATGCAAATTTAAAAAGCTAAATCCTTCCGCTGGCCCCAGAAAACACTGTTAAATTGAGAAATAATATGTTTGAACACCATCATCATTTTAGCTATTATATTCCAAAAGACTTTACTACTTATAAAAGCAGCAACAGGCAAAGAGACATTCACACAAATACTGTTAATAGTATAATTTACTTTATTGCAATACATGGAAAATAAAAAGATAGGAAAAGAGTAGTAACAAGCAGCAGAAAATATAGTTATAAAATCAGAAAATATAAAATACTCCAAGATATCATCCATTATATTTACATCTTCAAAATGCTTATATTATCCTTTCTTATGTTTATCATCCCTTCTCTTCTAAATGTCTGCTACCAATCTAGGTCTCTTCAAATGTTTGCAATAAAGTGAACAAAACACATCTCCTTCCAGAAGAATTGATGACACTGATCATGGCAAGACCATAGGTCCATAAAGTCATCAGGTTTATTGACCAACTGATATGAAAACAGAAGATATCCACTAAACCAAATTGTCTTTTATGCTCATAGCTTAAGAAGTTATTTTCACCAAGTTTATACAAGCATATAATACTAGAAAAAATTTAAAGATCATCTAACCCAATTAGCCATAAATCCTTGATTCATTTAACCAACATTCCTACCAAGAGTAAATCATCTAGTTTATACTGAAAACACCTCCTGAAAAAGGAAATTTATTAACTCTAAAACAAGCTGATTCTATTTTTATATTTCTTTCCAGCTAGAAAGTCAACGTTTATTGAGCTAAACTTTATCCAGTCCGTGTCTTCCACCCACTGGTTCTTTTATCCTTGAGCATTCACAACTAAATCAATAAATCTAATCTTGTTTCCACATGAAGGAAATTCTTTGAATGAAGAGGGCTATCACATATACTCTGATTCTCTTTCTTCAAACTAAAATTACCAAGTTCCTATATGACATGGTTTTAAATTCCTTCACAATTAAAAAGGAGTAGGATATAGTTTAGAATCCATCACCCCCACCATGCGTTTCAACATGAGAAATATTGCATATTCAACAAAAAGTAATACAAAATTTTTATCCTTTTGACTTAGTTCTTGACACTTTATTGTTGTTGCTGTTATTAGGTGCTGTTGAGTCAGATCTGACTCATGGTGACCCTATGTACAACAGAACGAA
>VMDO01042243.1:0-10672 GCA_007922755.1 Pedetes capensis | reverse complement strand
TATGTGGGCTGAGGGCCAGGCTGGTCAAGCATCAGTTATTCACTTTAAGGTAACATTCAATTTAGGATTTCTTTGCATACCAGAAGCCATTGCTGACCACACTGAGCACTGTGACCTGTGAGCTAGGCAGATTCTCGCTCACTCCCAAGACCTCCAAGTTTCTCCACCCAGGGTTGGCTAATATTGAGGCCAAGGAGTATTCTCCAAGTCCATCAGAGAGTATAAAAAGCAAACACAGCACTGAGATCTGTACTAGAGGAAGAAAAAAAAAAAAAAGGCAACCACAACAACAACAAAAAAGCAAAGGAATCTAGTACTCTGCCTGCTAGTCTCAGTGTTTTCTGATCCCAGCCAGAAGGAAAATATCCTGTGTACAGAAACTACACTGGGCCTCACCTTAGAGCTCCCAGTTCTATCCAGCAGTAAACTACATATGGCAGGGAAGCCACTCCAGAAGTTAAGCCATCTACTACTGGCCATGGGCATGGGGCTATCAGTCTCTGCAGCTATTTTCAGGTGAGGAGATTTGCTCTTTGGCACAGAAGGTGGGGCTGCTGACCACCATGCCCTTGACAGTATGAATCTCCTGCCTAAACTCAGAATGTACTGTCTGGCCCTTCCCTTCTCCATGACTGCCTCTCCTGGCTGACTCCAAACCAGACACTGTTGGCAGGGTGTCCTCAGGCTTCCTGACTTATGATTGTTCCTTGTCTTCAGGTCCTGAGAATAGTTCATTCTCCAATAATAGGCTCCTTCCGCAGCTGGCACCTAGCTACAGCACTCTGAGATATGGGGAGTGACAAAATGGATTTCTTCTTTAGTGCTGTCCTGCCACACAGGAGGTGTCACAGAAATTAAATCCTGTCCCTGGATTTAAGGCTTATGAGAACTGTGGGCTTGTCCTGTGGCTGGAACTGCCAGGCTATTTTCGCCAGGGCTGCCTGGCTTACTTTATGGCTGTGGCTTTGACTTCCTTTCTTGCTCAGGCAGCTCGGGCTGGAGCTGCAGGCTAGTCCCTATTTTTCTCTGCATAGCCTGTTTCTCTATGCATTTCAACTGTCTTATCACCTCTTTCATGACACTCAATGCTCTTCCTTTCATTCTCTCTTTGGAATAACATCTATCCTTTGTTTCCCTGACTCTTCCCAATTAGGAGTCATAGAGAGGCAGCTATAAACTGTCATCTTACCCTAGAATTCTACACCCAGTTTTTCATCTAGCCTTGTCAATTTTATTTCTTGAATCTGTTTAATCACACTGATGCCAGTTCTAATTCAGGACAAAACATCATTTATTTATGGATTACTTCAGCATTCTTCTTACTGGTCTCTGCATCTAGATTGTTCTCAATATCCTGAAACCAGAGTGATATTCAAAAATGACAAAGCTGATTATGTTACTACCCTGTTTAAAACACTCTGTGGCTTCCTATTGTCTTCAAAATAAAGTTAAGCTGACATTGTCGAGTAGAAATATGAGAGCCACATGTGTAATTTAAAATTTTGTGATAGGTTCATTAACAAAGTAAAAATAAAAGTAAAATTGATTTTAATGATGTTTAATTAATCCAACCTATTCAAATATTGCAATTTAGTTGTGTAATCAGTATTAAAAATTGAGATATTTTGCTTTTTTAGGGTACTAAATCTTTGAAATCAAGTGTGTATTTTACACTGACAACTCATCAGTTTGAACTAGCCACATTTTATGTGCTCAGTAGCTGTAGGTGAATGAAGGGAACCATATTGGACAGTGCATACTTAAACTCTTTAAATTAACATATCAACTCTTTCCTTACATGATGTCTCAAAAAATTGCCTGTGTACTGTTTTTATTCTCTTAGTCTTTGTTCAGGCATATTTATTACAGTTTCTCCGATTTCTGGATTTAGATCTTACATTTCTGGCTGGAGTATAATTCCTCTATTTTATCATGTTACATTCACTTAATTTTCTAGAAAGTGAGTCTGAGGCAAAGGCTAATCAATCTCTCATTTTTGAGGGAGCCCACCTCCAAGGAGGAGAAAAGTGAGGGCAAAGGAGAGGGAGGCAGGGAAGGAGGGAAAGGGAACTATGTGAAATGGAATCTCTATTCACAGAGATGATGGATCAGTCTTTCTAGATAGTCCACAGAGAAGTGAACTCCTCTAGGACAGTTTATGGGATAGAGGAAGAAGAAGGCTTTCTCTATAATCTCTCCTCTTTTGCTGATCAGAGGTTCACTTCATGTGTTGTTAAGTTCCCTACATTTTAAGTTGTACATTTGCGGTTACTGAATGAGTTCTAAGGGAAAGTCAGAGAATCCCCCACATGGGATCTGAGAGAGATGGAAGGCTGAGGCAAGGCATTTTGAGATCGCAGCTGAGTGAATTTGTTCAGAGGCTGCTAGAAGCTGGTCATCTTCATGGCAACTGGAACAAGAGATGAGTGAGGTTGACAGTATCTGAAATAGTGAATAGAAGTGTCTGACATGGTGGGTAACTTCTACTTATCCCTCAAGAACAGCTCGTGTGTTACTCTCTCCATGGAGTCATCAGTAATTCTAATACAAAATTAGATCCTCTAGTATGTTCTCATGGTCCCCTACATGTTACCATAATAAACCCTGTTGTATTTTGTTGTGACTTGTAATAATCATTTGTCTTCTCCATAAAACTGTTAGTTCTGTGAGGGAAAGTTCATGACCATCCTTCACTAGGAGACTTCCCCATCTTTGCTTTGCCATGCTGATAGAATGCAGGTGTTCAACAAATGCTTGTGGCATGAATGGGTAAAAATTTGAGTTAGTAAAACATAAAACCTTTTTTTTTTAAAGCAAGCCTCTTTAGCAGAGGTTCTTTCAGAATATAAACTGATTACTAATGGTTAGTTGGACTTGTTAAGCTTTTCATGGGCTTTTAGACTGTAACCTGGAATAACGACACAGGGTGGATTGCCATTTTGAACAATGAAGCTCTGAGTTCACTTGTTTTGAAACTTAGATTTGTGAAGTTAGAGGTTCAAATGGAAGCCTTTTTTTGTTTTCTTCTTTTTTCTCCTTTTCTCTTTCTTTCTTTCTTTCTTTCTTTCTTTCTTTCTTTCTTTCTTTCTTTCTTTCTCATTGGTCTTTTGCACATTCTGATGAGAACCATAGCTCGTGAGTTGTTGCTTTAGCATTCACATCTAACATGAAAGAAATTGAAGCTGAAAGGAAACCTTGGGGCTCCAGAATAGTAGGTCTATCGGGCAGCAGGCTGAGCCCTGTTCTTAGGTTATGTATTCAATAAGAAAATATTCTGACTACTGCATTGTGCCAGGTGAGGAAAGTTGGGTAAGGGAGATATACAAAGGGAACCAACATTAATTTTCATTCTGAGCTCTTTCTATGCCATCTTTAGTCAACTTATGTCATAGGGAAGTTATGCAGCCTGCTAATGATATTCCCACGTGGAGACCTCACTATTGAGTGATGTCCTTGATGCCAGCTCAAACATTCCAGCTAATTCCAACCCTATTAAATATTTAGTATCTTTTTGGAACCAATTAAGCTAATGGGAGAAACAAAATATAACTCCCTTTAAATGGAGACATTCAACTAGAATTTTATGGCAGGGAAAGAACTGAAAACTGGGTATAATATCAAGAGACTTCAAGTGGGTATAGAATGATTCAAATATGAAATTTCATGAAGTGACTCAACTTATCCTGGAGAGGACTGATGTAAGAAGATGTCATTTGTTTAGATTAGTAGCATTCATTTGCTCAGCAAGAATATTGAATGTTATTCTTTAGGTGTTTTGAAACAGATCAAAATAATAGAAAATTTAAAAACTCAAAGCAATGAAATTACAGAATAGTCCATTTTGTGTTGCAATAACAAAATATTGGAGGGTGAGTACTTTATAAGTGAGGGCTATTTGACCCACAATTCTGGTTGCTGGATAGTCCAAGCAGCATGGTGCTGGTATCCTGGTCAGAGCCTCCCCTGGCTGTGTCACAAAATAGATGAGAAGAAAAAGAAATCAAGCATGTGGAATGGCCTCACTTTATAACAACTCACTCTCTTGTCAGAATTAGTATGCTCATGTGAGACCATCATTTATTCATGAGGGTGGAGTCCCATGATCCAATCACTTTCCATTAGGCTCTAGGTCCTAATGTTTCTGCCACGTCAATGCTACCACGCTGGGGACTTAGCTTCCAACTCATGAACCTTTGTGGGACAAACCATATGAAAACCACAGAAATTAAAACTGGGAAATTGTAATGGAAGAGTTGTGTACTACTTTGTAGATGAAAAGAAAAAGAAACAACAGTAATAAGAAACTGCAGACTACTGGATGAGATATAATGAAATTGTTATTGAGAAATGCACAGTTATTAAGTGGGAAGAGCTTTTTACCAGATCACTGGGACTGTAAAATATAATTGTAAATTACTGAACTGATATGCTCTCCCATCACATTTGTTTAACAGATATACAATGAAGGTTATTGATCAACTTACTGTCATGATCTTGTTTGTAAAAAATAACCTGGCAATTCTCAGATAGTAAATTTCAGTTGCTAACAAGTCTATTGTGTGGGATAGTCTCTATGAGATCTTAATCAAGACAGCATTGATAGTGAACTTCCTGTTCAGGATATTCTCATGCACTATATGGAAGAGTGTATAAAGATAGTCCACAAAATTGGATGTCACACTCAAAGATCTTGCCCTTGAGAATATTAAGGGAAAAATCTTTTTTTCCACAAGAAAATGTACTTTAGTGTGTTTTAAATGTCTTATATTTTAAAAATAAAGGGTTGGGATATAAACACATCTTTGGGATTCAGAGACAAGTCATTGGGTTTGAACCTTATATTTGAATGAAAAGGAAAATTTTGTCTTTCTCTGTCTATGAATTTTACTTCAGAAGTTTATTATATTGAGCTTCAATTTTCTTCACTGTGCAGTGGATATAGTGCTGAATTTATTGTAAATATATTGTTGTTGTTATTAGGTGCTGTGGAGTCAGTATCTGACTCATAGTGACCCTGCGCACAACAGGCGAAACACTATTGTCAGTGCTTCTGTGCTATTCATAGGGTTTTCAATGGTGGATTGATTTTTGGGAGTGGGTTGCTACATCCTTCTCCTGTAAATATATTAGCAAACATAAAATATGTATTTTTGCTTTGCTTGGCACATGACATTTAATAATAATAATAATAATAATAATAATAATAATAATAAAAAAAGTTTAATTATTAATGGTAGTTTTAGGTTTAGCACTTGTGATTGGTGATTAGTATTTCTTTTCTTTTTTTTCTTTTTTTGTGGTACTGGGGGTTGAACCCAGGGCCTCGCACCTGCATGCTCTGCAAGTGCTGGACCACTGAGCTGCACCCCCAGCCCATTTTTTTTTTTTACTTTTTTGATACAGGGTCTGGCTAAGTTACACAGACTTCCTCTGGTCTTGAACTTGCGACCCTCCTACCTCTGCCTCCCGAGCCGCTGGGATTACAGCCATGCGCCACCGCGCCCGGCAGTGATTAGTATTTCTCAATAGGAAAAGAACAAAAATTTCTTTCCTCACTAACTCTATGTAACCTTTGTTTAGTATGATACTCTCATTTCCTCCACACTAAGCAGATGCAGGCATAGTGTTGTGTGTTCTATGCACAAGATCTCATGCCATCCTCACTGCATCCTTCTGAGGTGATTGTACACACTTCTCTAAGGATGAGAGAGCTGAGAATCAGAGACTAATGAGACTTGCCCAAGGTCACAGTGTAAGTGCAGAATCTCATTTGACTTCTAGGAATTATCTATGTAAGATCTCATATTTCCTTTTTTGTTCATTTTATGCATCTTAAATATATGTAGCGGGGGCTGGGATTTAGCTCAATTGGTAGAGCGCTACGATGCAGTCTCTGAGGTCCCGAGTTCAATTCCCAGCACCACAAAAATGGGAGAAGGACCTGGCAATCCACTCCCAAGGCAATCCCGAAACAGTCAGCCATTGAAAACCCTTTGAGGGTTGCTATGAGTCGGATACCAACTTGATGGCACCTAACAACAACAACAACAACAACAAATGTATGTAAGAATCACCTGGGAAACTTGTTTCAAGAGTAGAGTAGGAATCTTCTCCTAGAGATTCTCTTTTGGTAGGTCTAGGTGTGGGTTCAAATGCACTTTTAACAAATTCCTTTGGTAGTTTTTGAAATGATCACATAAAGCTGAATTAGAGCATGAAACTACTTATGTCTAATTGCTCATTTATTCATTAATTTACTAAACATGGAGGTTCTACTAAGCAATGTGCATATAGGGTACAAAATTAATATACCCTTGGTATTTAAATGATCTTGTGTTGGTGATTTTTTGGCATTTGGTCTAGAAGTGAGAGAGAGAAAAATAATCTTAAGCCAACAACATTCTATTAGGAATGTATTAATAGTAATATCACTTGTAACCACCTGAGTCATATGACCTGAATGACATTGCTTTTTATACTGTATCTGGAGGGTTTTTTTTTTTTAAAAAGAGGACAATTAAAAACTATATTGAGAATCACTTTGTGAATAGGGTTCTGATGACTCATGTCCAATTTTTTCCTTATGGCTTTGTCGAGAGAATAATCTGCTATGTTCAGAATAATATAAATCAGACAATTTATCCAGTACTGGTTCAGAGCATAGACTATACAAAGATCTGGGTCTCTCCTTGTGTTGTCCAAAGGTTGCTAATATCATTTCTTATTTTATACCTGCATGTATGGGGATATAACATTCTGGAGTTAATAAACTCATTTTTTTTTTGTATTTAGTTTTTTTTACTAAGGCTTTCCTTTAAGTAACAATGATCATGATAACTAGTGTGGTCAACACCTTGGTATGAAATTATAATGTGGGTATGCACCCTTTTTCCCTTTCTACCCCTACTTCTGGGGCAAGTAACTGATGTATCCCACTGGGTGTACCTCCAGTCCTTTATTCTTCTGAGATGATAGGATCAGGTCCAACACATTCCAGGATTTCATGGACATTTTGCTACTCCCTGTCTTATCTAGTAAACAAGCTCAGGCTTGAAGAGGGAGGTGAAAGTTCAGTACGTATATGATAGATCTCTGCAATAAAATCTAACTTTTTTTAAAGTGAGTTTTTCTGAAAGCAGGAAATATAAATGCAAACATATAGATTTCAACTAATTTGTTATTTCAGGAAAAGTTGATGTCTGTTCCAAAAGGGGAATTAAATTGCCCTAAATTTTACTTTCTATTTTCTTATCCAGAGAGCTGTCATTAAGATTCATTGGTCTCTGAATCAGTTTATACATTTATTTACTTTATGTTTCCCCACTGCATCTTCTAGAATGGTCTGCAGACCAAAGACACTCACAAATTTTATTGACCCACTGATAACTTTTTAGAATGTGACACAGGCTGACAGATGTTTTACCAGCCATCTAGGGATTGCATACCACAGGTAGAAATGATTAACTTGTAGAAATCAATAGCTGGAGTGTGCCATGAGCACTTACTTTCAAGCACAGGTTTTATAGAAAGGAATTTCATGAATTTACTTCAAATGGAGGAACAATTTACTTCTCATTACTTTATTTTATAAACATGAACTTTATAGTTTTATCACCACCCTTTTATCACTTCAAAACCCAATTTATGTACTGCCAATGGAAAATTAGCTACATGCCCAGTCACCTGGTGTTCTAAAGCACAACTCATTTAAGACAGACTGGAAAGGTCCTGTGATCTCTTCAAATTCTTCACTGTAGAAAAGGATCATAGTATTAGAAGAAGGAAGAGAGATACATGCTCTTCAATTTTTCTTAAGGAATAAGAGGATTCCTATAAACTATGCCTGGGGAAATAAGTTATTCCAGACAAGACTTTTTGAGTTATTATTAAAGAAATGATTTGTAGGGCCGGGGATGTAACTCATTGGCAGAGCACTTGCCTAACATGCACAAAGCCCTAGGTTCAATCCCTAGCACCACAGGGAAAAAGGAAAGTTGGTGAGCAACTAGCAACAGAAGCAGGGAAGCAGTGATTCCAAGAGGCTGGTATGTGTTAACTAAGAAGAACCATTATGAAACTAATCCAGTTCCTTTTTTTGATGGAGTTATTAGATTAGTAGGTCAGAGGAGTTCAGAAATCAGTACGCTGGGACACATGCAAAGCATTAGCCAAGTCTTTAACGATGTCCTTGGGTTAGGATGGAGGATGATGAGCTGAGTGTTAGTGACATTAGGTGAATGATTGAAGGATGCTATCCAGAGATTGTTAATTACTGCATCAGTTTCATCAGGAAGTTTCCATGAATGCATATCTTAGGACTCTGTTCTTGACCCTGTTTTTTTCATTTTTTTAATGACTGATTCATTTTAATGACATAGTATAATACAGTTGCAGTGAATAGGGTGCTGGTCTCAGACTATCTGAGCTGAAATTCTATTTCTATTATTTAACTAGAACTTCATGGACAAGATATGTGATCTCTTCTCAGTGTCCTCATCTTTAAAATGGCTATAGTAACAATATCTTCCTAGTGGGATTGATGAGGTAACAAAGCACCAATACATGTTAAATGTTCAAAAATATTAACTATTATTGCTATTGGTGCAGAATTTTAAGTCATTAAATTTGTCAATACATTTTTCTTTGTGGTTAGGTGCTGTTAAGTCCAACTCATAACTACCCTATGTACAAGAAAGTGAAAGACTCCCTGATACTGTGCCATGCCCAGGACTATCAGTGCTTCTCTACTATTCATAGGGTTTTCAATGGCTGATTCTTTCAGGAGTGGGCTGTTGGGTCCTTCTCCCTACCCTATGGCACCCAGTATTCCCAGGTGGTCTCCCATCCAAGGACAAAGTAGGCTGACCCACTTGGCTTCTGAGATCTCATTGGATCTGATGCCAGGGTGGTATGGCTTCAGGCATCAATACAGTAAGCTAGAAGAAAAAGAATAAATATTATATGACTACCTTGACTAAGGATACATGAGCATACACATACTCTTGACTCCTCTTCTTAAATTCCAGAATCTGTTTTACTAAGAAAAGATAATATCTGATAAAGTCAGGATTAATCAAGAAAACAAGGCTCTGAATACCTATTCCAACATTTGATCAACAACTGTACATACAGAATATGTAAAAAAAAGTATATATGAGAGAGATTTAGGACTTAACCCAAAAGCTTAATATAAATTAGGAATCTGATGTAGTCACACACCAACACTATCGCAATCCTAGGCTATATTAACAGAGGGGTATTACTAACCTACAATTGAAAACTCAAAGATTTACTAGTTATACCACTCTTGAATGTTTTATGTTTTGGTGGGCACTGAATTTAAATGACACAGTGTATTCAAAGAACAGTGGCTGAGATAGCTAGAGAACTAAAAAGCACACTTCAAGAGGAATATTTGAAATTGTAGGATGTTTAACTTAGAGACAAGGAGACATGAAGAAATAAGTCAATTAGAAGATAAAGCTGACTTTTGAAAAATGCCAATTTGCTGACTTAGTGAAAGTTTTTACTTTTTAAAAATAATAAACGGTACATGAAGTATAAATTTGGTTAAGTATCATATGTTTACCACATTGTTGAGTCTCTACCCCTCACCATATTCATCACCTGTACAATTCCTTTCTGATACCACTTTTTATCACAGCCTCTACAATAGCTGATTGAGGCTGTTTTCATGAGCACATCCAGCTAGTATAGTTTGAAAGTAGGTCTTATTGCTGATTTTCTTGGCCAAGTGTTTCCCCATCCTTCTTTCCCCTAAACACATTAGATTGACTTTTTATGGTAGAAATTTCAGGATGAGACAGTTCATCTCAAATTAAGGAAAACATAGAGCAGGTCTTGTTGAGGTAATGAGTTCCCTGCTACTCTGTTTAAGTTCAGACTGAACTACTATTCTGATACTTATGGAGGAGATTCAAAGTTAACTTGGGGTTAGTGGATCAAATCATCTATTTCTCCCAGTTACTTCATTCAAAATGTGAAGTAACCATTGAGCATCTTCCATTGTTTATTTTAACACTTTTCCACTTCGCACCTTGCTGTGGGGAGGGGCTGAAGATATTGAAGGAAGAAATGTACATTTTAAGCTAAATGGTATTCCAATTTTAGGAGAGCATTACATGAGGGAATCTGGTTAATAAACTCTTTATATTTTACCATTTTTAAAAAAGGACATAGATTTATCCATCAATGATAAAAGAGTGAGATTATCTTTTAGTGAATATGGTCAAATTTTTAAATTCTTAGAGCAAATTTTGCAAATATTTTATAAATTTTCTTTCCTGACCAAGAGGTTTAGTAATAATTGTGTTAATGGCATAATACTTTACATAAATTTGGCATCTTAACTTTTATATACATATTTTCACATGTGTTATTTAAAAATTCACCCAGCTGACTACTTAGGCAGGTAATGAAACAGACTCTGAGATTAAATGACTGCCTTAAATTTCAGAACTAGCCAGGGGCAGAATAAGGACAAAAACCTCACTCTTCTCACTCTATCTTAAATTCTTTTTCTTTCTTTATATTAATGGTTTTAGATGTCAGCAATTTTATCAGCAAGAAGCTACTTTTCCCTTTGGTTGGAGAAAATTGCCTAACCCTTTTGCAGTATCTTTTTGCCTTATTGTGAAGTATATTTGTAGAA